>JACEFZ010007064.1:0-37500 GCA_014155875.1 Cepaea nemoralis
AACAGACAGACAGATACAAATACCATCCTCACAGTAAGCCAGGGTTTCCGTGCAGACCAAGCTGGCAATCAACAGGCAGGTGATTGTGGCTGAGCTACGCCTCCGGGGCATGTTTGGACGTTGATGTAAGATTTGTGTCTGATCTGAAAAATCGTGAAACATGTCTTCCTAAAATAGACCATTATATATAGTACTATCAGAAAAGTCACACATCAAGCGTTTGAGACGTAAGATGGTGCATGATGGTGGAAATGACCACGTGTTCACATGCACCACTGTGAACGGACATTTACAGCGCAAATTCGGCCCTTATCAGTCACACTCGCTACAGCCATAGTTAAAAGTTATTATGCCTTTTTAAAGCACAAACTATCGTCTGTCAAGACGGCAAGGTGCCAATGATCATGATATTTTGTAATACTTCATAAGAAAACGATAAGTAACGCATTGTAAGAGACGCCACTGTGAGGGAAAATGCTAAAATGAAATGGGTAAGAGGTAGATAGATAGATATATTGTGAAAATGCACCAGAGAAATGGAAACCAAGGAGCAGAGAAGATCGGTGGTATAAGAAGACGATGACTAACACAACGAAAAGAGACAAGCTGAGTTGATAGTTTACGGCTAACAGCAATCTGGGAAACAAATACCGACACAGACATAAAGAAAATAATTAAATAGCAACATAGTGGTATAACAGTATTTTGCAAATATGTACAACAGACATGAACATATATATGACGTTAAGTGTAATGTACTTAACAAGGCATTGTCTCATAACTAGTTGGAGGCAAAATGGCAAGTGCATCTCCGCGCTGTAGAGGATTGAGAATACACTATGGCGTGCAAACACATGTCTGGGGACTGAGTATCCACCCGGACACCTTTCATGCGATCTTTACAGTTAGACGAAATACCACATAGCACTGTACTCACTTATCCTGGCAACTTAAAAGATTGATTAAGGCTGACATAGGTCACGTTTGGATGTAAAAGATAAATCAAGGTAAAACTGTAACATGATTCCCCCCCCCCCCCCGCCCCACCTCCTTCTTTCCACGATAATCAATACACTATACAGTAGCCGAAGAAGGTCATTGTGCAACATGCAGAAAAATATTTTGACAATATTAAATGTCAAAGTGGCTTGGAATAAAAGTGTAGGCATTGTTCCTGGATTAAACTGCTGGAATCGACCAACACTAAGATGGATACAGGAAATTGAAGAGACATTTCGGGCATGATAATGCACTAATGAAGGGATATGATAAAGAATCGAGAATCTTTTCAGCGGGATGTGATAAGAGCGAAGAGTTTTGAGGTGTTATAGGTGTCATATGGCAAATGACAGTGATGCAACATTCAATTGATGAGCTAGCGCATCAAAGAAGAAGATACAGAGTGTCACAAATGTTGAACATAGTGACACCAACATTGAACGCAATTCAGACGTCATGGTAATACGTCACCTAACGCCGTAACGGCTCAAGCGGGAGTTGTGATCCAGCTTGGGAAGCCAGAGGATGTGTTTTACCACCAGTCACAGAATTCCAGCCGTTATGCTGCTGCCAGTCTTCGGTATCTACTGGGAGTATCTCTGGTTTGTGTCTCGCCATTGAATGGAGGTAGTCCGGGCTTTATTGACGCCACGATCGCTGACATTCGTTGGAGTCGCATGTTGATGCGTGCGGGTCTAATCATGATCGGGCCATAGACGTTGGCTGATAGACATTGGTTACCAGTAGTGTACAAGTGAAGGTAGGCGATGATCATATGTGCATTAGTATTATAGCAGACAGCCAGCTTGGTTCCTAACACTATCATTGGGTTGGGGAGACGATTCGTGATGGAAGGACGGGAGTGCTTGTGATGCGTGAAAGACTCAAGCCTGGATGCGCATACACACTCATAGCCGTTAGCTGATGTCACCTGTGTGTAATTATACCACAGTTCGCTCTACCTCACATTTGTTGAGTTGTTCTTGGAATACATAGTGATGCTGTTCTATATATTGTGCAGTCATGTCGGCGCATGCCACTCATGTTCGCAGAGAGTCATTTTACCCTAGAGCCAAAATAGATCTGGAGTTAAACATTGGGTCGATATCCAGCCTGAACTATGAGAATGTTTAACCCATGACAATAGGACCTGTGCATTTGTAAGGATGTAAAGCAAGGACCTATGCGCAAACAGGCTGAAAAACATCTGATGGATGTGGAGATGTGGTTTCTGAGGAGAATGCAAAGAATATCACTGACAGACAGAAAAACCAATGACCAAGTCCTACAAGAAACAAATGAAAACCGCAAACTGATTAGAGAAATTAGACGTAGACAGTCACAATTATTTGGTCATGTTATGAGAAGAAATAAATTGGAGAACTTGGTGACAACTGGCAAGATCGAGGGGATGAAAACAAGAGGAAGGCAGAGAAGTATATACCTAGATGACTTGGCCACGTGGAATTGTCGAGACAAGAACACTGAGCTGATCCACGACTCTGGTGATCGAGTGAGAAGGCGAAAAATGACCGCCCGCGCTTATCGGCATGATGATGACGATGACGACGATGATGATGATGAAGGTGATGATGATGATGATGATGATGATGATGATGATGATGATGATGATGATGATGATAAGAGCGCTCATGTTTGCTGATGATTGCTCTCTGAACGCCAACTACAACTACAAAGGATGTGCCAGATGATGATGGCTTACCTCGGCGCTTTAGGTTATACAGATGACAACATTACTACAATGCTGTAATGTAGCTGATTTAGTGTCATGTTCACTTTTACGTATTGTTGCTTGTATTTGTATTTGCTACTAAAGGCTTGCCTTCACAAAGTCCTTCGTGAATTTGGATCAAGTTCTTCTCAAACCGACCATAGTATTTTTCTAGTAGAAAGACACTGTACGAAAATATTTCAGTGTATATCAGGGCTGGCCGGCTCCATGGCCGAGGGGTTAGCAGCTTTCTCCGCTAACCCCGAATACTCTCGTCACGTGACGCGACGAGAATTAGCAGTGATTCGAATCGCAAAAGTGACTTATGAGAGTATGGACCTGGTCGCTCAGAAAGTCGTGGCGTGCTGATGAGCGTAATCTAGCCTAGGAATCAACATACAGCTGAAAGATGCGGGTGTTGACCGTAATATCCTGAAACAGGAAGGAAACGCGGGAGAAAAAAAAAATCAGGGCTGGGCACCTTTTTAGTAGTATTGTGCTGAAGTAATGTTGGAAAGTCACTTGCATGTCAACTTAAGTCTACAATAGGAGTAATCGTTTAGTTACAATGCTTGATATAAACGAGTACATATGCAGTTTTTGCATTGTCGAGTAAAATTAACGCCAAGGTATTAGTTAATAACAACACCAACTTGTATGCTATAATTTATTTGGTTGTTCCGAGATTTGAGGTTTAAAGATTGAGCATAACCCACTACAGGCAATGCTGATTCGTATTCGTATTGTCCACGTCAGATTGGAAGCACTAGACTGAGTTTCGCTCTAGTTTGAGCTCGTTAGTAGTGCATATCCTTGACTGGACCCGGGAAGAACCACGGATCAATGGCGTGTGAGGCGGGTATGTAACTATTAGAACACGCGGCTCACGCTAGACGCGACCTAATTATCATCCTAGAATATCACGTCGCCCATTGTAGGCTATAGCTCAACATTTGCCCGATCCATCAATCGATGTACCCCGAATGATCAGGTCGTCTCGATCTGGTGAGGCACACGAGGCCGCTTAAAGTCCAGCGAGCAATAATCAAGTTGATTTATTTGTTTGTTTCGGGATTTGAGGTTTACAGAGTGAGCACAACCCACTACTGGCAACACTGATCGTATACAGGTACGAACCTAAGGCCTTGCTCACGTCAGATTGGATTTTACGCCATGGTCAATGGGCTGTACTGGCATGGGTATCTGTGGCGGAGTGGTCAAGCCGTTTGACTCGGGCTCCGAAGGTTGTGGGTTCGATTCCGGGCCTTCGGTTCACGATGTAAATATTTCGGAGACTCCTGTGGGTCGTCGCTAGAGCTACGGAATTCGTGTTTGGTGCGACGCTTTCCGCGCTTCGGAAAGAGACCGAGCCATATGGGATAAAACCCGGTGCAATGAAGTCGCCCCTGTCGACTTTGAAGCGACTTTTTAAGGCATGAGTACAAGGCAACTGACAGAACAATAGAGTTGACTTGTGTAATTGTCAGCAGAGAAGGGAATTGTAAGACGAAAATATAACTTTTGCCAAAGTCAGTCATTCTTGACTGCAAACTCACTCAATTTGCATCAGATCGTAAAAGATATGTTATAAAAACATCAATAACTTTACAAAAGTACACGCTTCTATTTAGTTAAAATTTCAATTATTTTGTCAGATCGTATACTATATTTATATTTTCCCAGCGTGCCGTTGAAAATCGTTTCACGTGCCACACTTGACAGAGGAGACCGCATTTTGTGAAAAAACTGACAAAAAGAATGAGACTAGTCTAAAGTAAACATTGTATTTGAAGAAGTAATGTAAGAGAAAGCATTATTTTTTATTTTATTATTATTTTTTTTTTTTTAGAAGACACTTGAAAAGAAAACTTAATCTGAGAACAGTATACAAGAGACCATTGCTTAGAAGAAGTAATATAAAAGACAACATAATTGGAGAAATAGTTGAATAGAAAAGAAAATGAGAAACAATCAACAAGAAAACGTATAAGAGCAGTGGCTTGCAGAGCGGGGTGCGGGGGGGGGGGGGGGGTGCGACGACCCCGGGCATCCAGCCGGGAGGGGGGCATCCAGTAAGGGAGAGGGGGCAGCACAGTGCAGTCGGAGGCGAGGAGGAATGAATGAGGTAAAGAACAATTTAGGGGCATCCAATCAAAGTGTGCCGGTCTCTCTGGCCGAGGGGTTACAACACTTTTCTCCGTAATCCCGTTTATCACGCAGAGTCTCGAAGCGGGCGAGAGCTGGGAGCGGTTCGACCCCCGCTGGTGACTTGCGGGATAACTGAGCCGGCCGCTCAGAAAGCAATGGCAAACTACTGAGGGTAATCTTGCCAAGAAATTAACAGACAGCTGAAAGATGCTGCTGTTGACAGCGATGTCCTGTAAAGGATATGCGAATTAAAAAAAAAAAATCAAAGGGTTGGCCCTGGCATCAAAGAACCTCTGCAAGCCACCTGTATAAGAGAAATAACTAAGAGACAGCAATCCTAGAGAAAATACTTAATAAGAAAACAAACTGCGACACCACTGTTTAAGAAACCGCAATTAAAAAAAAACAAACATATGTGATAAACATTTGAAAAGAATACATGTTATCAGAAAACAATGTATGAGACAGCGCCATGGAAAGCACTATAGAACAAGATAGTGGAACATAAAATTACTGTATCCTGCTTTACAGGACAGGACTGTGTCTAAAACTGTTGGTTACAATGAGACAAAGCTAGCAAAATAACTTTAACATTTTAAACATATTGTCCAATATTCAACGGGGTCCCCCATCGTCATGTGATGTTGTTCACGTAGTTGTATCGGTGTGTGTTAATTGTTCCTGTATTGACAAAGGCTTTAGCGGCAACGTCCATTTTGTTGCCTGTGAGTGACTTTTAGTAAATCTTACCGTCTACTTCTCGTTTGTGCTGATTCATCCACTAAATGCCAGCGTCCCAAAGCCCACTTGCCACCGGGCACGTTAACACCCTGGCCACTCAGCCACTGCTGCTTTACTACACTGCTAACTACTATAACTCACAAAGTCTCTAATATGACGTTTCTCAGTGTTTTCATAAGACATTTAGGTATAGTGGATCAACTGAACTCAGGATAAGAGGGTGATGCTGACGTTGTGAAACTCTCATTGAAATTCGGTTCATACGCAAACCATACTGTGAACCGAATTTGTTTGTTTTCTTTTGTTCACTCGCCTTGAACCCAAGCGTTGTCCATACACCTGCTTCTAATTTTAGTGCACTGGACTGATTATTGCGTGTGGATTCGCTTTCCTTATTATTAGTGTCTCTCGCCATCAGGCGAACCCACTCCGACTTCAGCGGTAGTGAACTGAATGAACGCAACATAAAACTAGGAATCTCGACGAAAAAATGATACACACAGAATGTCTCGACCAAAGTATTTTCTTTAGCAGCGAAAAAAGCAAACAAAATTACTTAGCTGGAACACTGAAGTACCCCAATCACATAGAAGTAATCCACTTGTTATAACGAATACAGAAAAAGACGTGAATTTCAAATCTGCGATTGTGGCATTTCATTATTCGAGGTAATCATTCTTGTTATGAGAGTATGGAGCCGGTCGCGCAGAAAGTCGAGGCGTGCTGATGAGCGTAATCTAGCCTAGGAATCAACATACAGCTGAAAGATGCTGATGGTGACCGCAATATCCTGAAACAGGATGGAAACGCGGAAAAAAAAATATGTACCGTTGTGTTTCGAACTCAGGTATACGGGTTCATAAACCGCGTTCGCAAGACCTTAGCCACGGCGGTATATACACTACTTTGCTATAATTATGTTTATTTTAATCATCAACACTCACGTGTTTCAAAAAGAGTAATCATTTCTTCTAATGAATCTTACCTTTATTTTACCGTCCTGGAAATTCGGAGGAGTAGAATCTGAAACCTGCAGAAGTGGTGGTTGTTTCTGCCAGGGTCAGATCGTTGTGAGATTGAATGTTTGTCGTGGGTGTATTTATCTGGTGAGAGAGTTACACCCAACAATCAGCTTCAGGCAAGTCACGCAATGTCCCACCTCTAAACCTGGACTAGGAGTGGTTGTATCATTCATATCTATATATATATACGTCTCTAGTCAGTCATGTTTAGGGGATTATTTGCAAAGCTTCAGGAAATCTCATGGTAGATAATGCCGCAAAGGTATTGTGTCTTAGACCTTCATATTTACTAGTTTTTGGTATAATTAAGCAAGGTGACCATTCACTTTCTCTGTTGATATCCTTCCCAGAAACATAAAATCTATAACACCAATTTAGCGAGACTGAGGATCAACAATGATGACATTGAGAATATCACAAACTGCATATAGTAGTTCCATTATCAACAGAGGTTAAACAGTATTAAGAACCCATGACACAACACCAGCAAACAGGTTAAAGTAACATTTGTGAAAACATGCACATTTCCTGTGACAACATACGGATTTGGGTTATGGGCCATTTCACAATAACCAAAGTTGGGCCTTTTGAACTGAAATGTTACACAAGATTTGTTAGAATATCGTGAACCAAGAAGAAGAAAAATACTGATATTCTATAAGATCTGAACATCGCAGAATTCTGGCTCACACACAACATCATGTCTCAGATCTGAAATACGTTGGCTACATTAAACATGGCACTGGCATGGAAAGCATATTAATGGAAGGCACGATTCCTAGAGAACGAGGCAGGGGTCGATTAACATGAAGATGGACACTAGTCATTGCAGACACCTTGGACATGTGGTCATGAGACAGAACAAATGACAAGAGGTCGATAGACTGTTCAGCGGGCTGCCATGAAAGAGCCGTTCTGAAAAAGACCTGATGCATGATGTGCGGATCCATAGACGTCCTATTGTCTAGCACCGGGTGGATAATGCCACTTTTAATAATTGGCACTTGCAGTTAAGTATTCGCGTTGACAAGCCTAAGTTTGCGTTTCATAGCCTTGTTAGAGTCGTATCAGAGTTTCTTTAGCGCAATCTTGATATTTTTAAACCAATGCTTTCTCGGTGTTGCTTTGACGCATGATTAAGAGGTTTTCCCATTCAAAATCCAGTTCTACTCCTACCGTGGATTGAACTTTGCACTAATGTGTTGGTAAGCAAGTACACTAAGCACTGGATTGGCTGGCTCGCAAACCTGGGCTTGAAGTCTGAGGTTTGTAGACTATATTTTCTTTTTAAAAATTTCGCTCATGTTTGTTATGTGATTAGAAATGATAAGTAATTAATAAAACAGACGGACAAATATAGAATTACCGGTGACATCCATCTTAAAATGTTGCAGTTTATGGAAGCAAGATTAACGTACAGGTAACGGAATCGCTAGAGGGTCTTCATTTTAGGGTCTTTGCGACCTGGTAAAGCTCAGGTAGTGTCGCCACTTCGATACACAGAGAGAATCATTACCGTAACGGGCGTGGCTAAGTGTTATTAATAACAAACAAGGCCATAAATTAACTATTCACAAAATAGCCACAAGTGCCATGAATTTGCTCATTTTGTGAAGACTATTTCTAAGTGGTTGATTACGAAACAGTAAGAGAGGCCAATTTTGTTAGAGACGAAAGAAGGTGCTTCTATAGGAAGTAAGACACAATGCGGAGAAAACCTTTCTCATTTTATCTAGGAGTCTGCATAATTGGTACTTTGATTGCTAGAACTGTGTATGAATTGTTAAAGACAGCACAGATGGCTGAAGAAATGGGACATTATAAGATTAATACTTAGAGATTATGCGAAAAGATAGATCAAACAGTGCAGACAAAAAGCTTCTAAACACAGGTGAAACAGTGCTGTTCAAAGAGCGTACAGGGACAAAAGGGCCACCACAGTAACGAAGTTGCCCTAAAGTTATCTAAAGAGGCATAGCGAGCATTGATAGAGTGGAAAGCAGTGGGTTATAGAACAATAACATTAACAATTAGAACCCCCAAAAAAGTAATAATGAATGCGATCCAGTGTTAGGCATTAATAAATGCTAACTATGAATCATATAGGAGGCAATTTTTAATCAAACTTTAAAGTACTATAGGTAAACAATGAAATAGCAATATCAAATTAGTGATGGCTGGAGTGAATGCCAAGATAATATCGGACAACAAGGGTTATCAAGAGATCAAATGGAAACATGGACATTGGATAATGATCGAAATTAAAGAATTATTCAAACTTTTTGCTCAAGAGGAAGACCGAGAGGAAAATACCTGGATGGCTTGGCCACATGACATGGACGAGACAGGAACACTGAGCTGATCCACGACACTGGTGATCGAGTGAAATGGCGAGTCATGACCGCCCACGCTTTCCGGCATGGCACATGATTGGTTGATTGAATCAATATGTCAGAGGCGGAAATATCTTTCCTCGTAGAAGAATAGTGATCAAGTGATCACGAGAGTAGTAGTAGTCGTAGGCCTCTTTCAGTCCTGAAGGACTATAGAGTTGTGCCGCTTGGGAGGTACCTGGCAGCACCGCTTGTGACTGTATAGTCCAATGCGAGAGTGACAATCCCTGTCAAAGTTTCCGCATCTGTAAAACGAGGTAGTGTCAGCAACCGAGGTCACAGGCATTCTAGGATACTTCTCTCGCACCACACAAAAGACTTGCTAGTCGTACGAGAGGAATTGGTTACACATTTTATTGCCACTGGCTCTTTGCATCACATCAATATACAACAAACAGTCGCTAACAAATCACACAAGAATAAATGCACAGAACTTCCGATCACTAGTCGTTTCCTAACCCTACCGCTAATCTATCTACTCGGCTAACGAAACAAGCATCGCTAAGCGATGTTATCACTCTGAAGTCTGTGTCCCGTCTGATTCTACTCCGCGTGCTGTTTACACAGTACGCGGAAGGACTCAGGGGCGCACTACGGCTTTTTGCGTGCGGCCTCATTCAGCACGCTCGAGTAGTGGCCTCTCTTGAGTTACACTCTAGATTCACGTTGCCGTGATCATGCCGTGACCAGAGTGCTAACTCTCTGGTTGACACCTCCGTGTCTCATGAGAGAACTATTTAATAGTTCCCCTTCCTATCACCTACCCTGCCCTCATGTAGGGGCCCTGAGTTACCTCTAATCTACTGGAGGTAGACCACTCATTCAGGGTGGTCTTCCTCCTCTATACTTGAGTCTTTGACACACACCCTCCCCTCCTGTGTTGCGTTACAAACTTTGACTCATGGTTGTGACGCAAGAGGTTTCTAAAAATTAGTGTATCTAATTTTTGTCAAAGACTCCTGATAACCTGGTTCTGGGTATCCCAATAGACCTATACTGACTATTGTCACAATGTAGTATCACTTTACTTGGCTATTGCTGATCGCCACAAACTTGTCAGGTTGGCGTGAGCCCTCTTCTCAATCGCAATATTATATAATTAGAGGTTTGTCTGAACCGGACCGTTGTCTTATAAGACCTGCCCTCAAATAGTAAATTAACTTACTACCCATACAAAGTTGACTTTATTAGGGTCAACCCATGAATTGCTTCATGTCCCCCATATAATATTAAACAACCCTTGCACAAGCTGAGTGCGACAGGCTTTACCTATCTCGCTTCCGCGTGTAAAGTTATCTTTCACTGTTAAGTTAGTGTTTCGTTGTCTATTGTGTCCCCTGACCCGAAGTTATATCCCTTTGTTCTAAAAAATGTATGTGCTTTACATGTGTGTTTTCCTGGTTGTTTGCGTGTTTGGATCTAACTAATAATATAATTTAACTAATAACATGTGTGTTTGTCTATAACTATACATGCAAGTTAGTTTTCAAGTGCCATAATTCGGTTAAATGTGGCCACAAACAAGTATGTAACACTAATTCGTGACTACGTTTCCGTCTTATTAGACTTAAAATACTCTATCTACGTTTTACTCTAAACTGCACACAACACATCTAAGACAGCACATTACAACATTGAAAACAAACGCCCGACGCAGACAAATAATAAAAAGTCGCGCTGAGCGGCAGAAAAAATCCGCTGGCTGCCTTCACTCTCCATTGTATATTTACCATTTTCTCTCACTTTCACACTTCTGTCACACATCTTTTATTCTCACAATTATTTAAAAACCTTGAAGTGACACTGTACAAGTTTAGCTCAGTTTGAAAAGAGTTGAGCTTCATGACTGTGCTTAAGTTACTGCACGAGTCATGTATTTACAAATTAATTACATGGATGAAATAGGGTTGATAGTTTTTACCCTGCTATTATTAAACACTATATTCTATTGAACTACTAACACTAATTCTGTAACTATCTATATTCTATTTTGTTGTACAAAATTCATCTAATTTAAGGGAAGTAATCTAACTATCTACAAAAATGAAACTGATGTGAGATGAGTTATGTATCTTTATGAAATGGGTAATGTAAAATGTAAGAAAAATTCTAAATAATGTTTTTAATGTTTAAATGAAACAAATATAATGGATATTTTTAATCTACCTGATCTAAATGATGTATGATAATAAGTATAATCCTTTTATCCTATCAAATATAACCTAATTTTAGTTCTAAATGAAAAGGTTGTTAAAGTGTTCATAAAGATGAAATGAAATAAAATGAAATTAAATGACTACATGGTGTTGTTCCTATCTTAACCTATTTATACTAATCTTTAATTCGCTGTTATTAAGTTTAAATAGTATCCTAATCTATTTTTATGCTAAGTAAGTGGGTAAATTAATGATTTATCTAAACTACAAAAAAAAATCTATTATATTCCTAAATCTAATCTAACTCTATATTAACATAACTAACCTAACTATAATTTACCACTATCTTAAAACCGTTATATTACATATCACAATAAGTATATATACATGATGTCATTTTACCTCAGGTTAGTGGTTGCCATAACGTATAGAAATTGCTTCTCGTTGGCATAGTTTATATATACACACTTATCCTGGGTATGCTATCTACACTACACAGTCATACTTGTGTCCTATGGGTATTCTTACACTCGTTGAGTCTGCTGGTGTCGTAGACAAGTATCTTCGTGTCTGTTCTTTCACAATGTTCTGACACTGTTCTGATATGGGTAACACAGGTGATTCACCGGAGCACAAATGGAGCATAGTAACTAACGAGCTGTCTATGTACACACGGTGATTTCCTTGTTCTTGGCGCACAGTTGTCATTCCGCTGTCTACGGACACATGGTAGTTTACTGTTCTTAGCACACAGTTCTGATCCTGATGTCTATGTACACAATAGTATATACACAGGATACGTTAAGTGTATAATAAATGAACATTTCTTAAACTACCTATTCGTGTGGAATATCAGGTATTTCTACCTCAGATGGTCGACTAAGGGTATCAGCAATGATGTTGTCCCTACCCTTAATATGCTCTATACTAAAAGTATAATTCTGTAGTATTAACGACCACCTGTAGATGCGGTCATTCCGATGTACCCCACTTTGTATGACCGTGATCGGGGAGTTGTCAGTCTGGACCACAAAGTGATTACCCGCCAGAAATCGATGCAACTTCCTCACCGAATAGATGACGCTAAGGGCTTCCAACTCTGATATGGAATATCTGGACTCAACCGGTGTGATCTTACGGCTCACGTAGCAAATCGGATGGAAGATGCCATCATAAAACTGGCCTAGTACTGCAGCGATGGAAATCCTGCTGGCATCTGTCCTAAGATAATAAACGAGCCTAGGATTAGGCAAGCGGAGGATTGGTACATTACTAAATAGAATTTCAATTTTGACAATGCAGAAATTAATAATGCATCTTTGACATCCAATTTTACTGATGCTTTTAAAACATTTGAAAATACACTTGTAATTTCAGCTAAGTTCGGTATGAACGTGCTATAATAATTTACTAAACCCAAAAGGCTCCTGACCTGCTTCTTTGTTGTAGGCATGGTCAGGTTCATAATTTTGGTAATAATTATATTGTCAGTTTTCAGTTGTCCTTTTGAAATGACATGACCCAAAAAATCAATTTCTTGTAGGCCCAATTCGACTTTGCTCGGTTTGACAGTGAGACCGAAGAGTCGCAACCTATCGAAGACATGTCTTAGTTTCAGTAAGTGTGTTGTCCAGTCCTCTGTATGGACACAAATATCATCTATATATGTCACTGTATTCGTCACTCCATGTAGCAAATCTCTAGTTAAGCGTACGAAAGTGGCAGGAGCATTACGAAGTCCGAAAGGAAGAAATCGCCACTCGTAAAGGCCTAGAGGTGTTGAGAATGCAGTAAGATGGATAGATTGAGTCTGCATAGGGACCTGCCAATATCCCTTAGTAAGGTCTAATTTAGAAAAGAGTTTGGAGGTGGACATGTCAAGAATCAGATCTTCGCAGGAAGGAATTGGTTCTGCGTCGATCTTTGTGACATTGTTGAGTTTTCTATAGTCCACACAAAGACGAATGGTAGAGTCTTTTTTCTTGACCAGGACGATTGGAAAGGAGTACTCAGATGTAGATTTTTGAATGATTCCACTAGCTTCTAAATTAAGAATTTCCTTATTTAGATTTTCCCTATACCTAAGTGGGATAGAGTACGGCCTGCATTTGATAGGCTTCGAGTCCGAAAGAAGGATGGAGTGCTCGATCCTGTCCGTCCTACCTGGAATGTCAGAAAATATGTCCTTATATTCAGTCACTAATTCTATTATCTGTCGTCGTTGTTCATCTGTCAGTCCCGTTTCTAATCGTATGGCATCTAATGTAGCAGTCTTGTCCACAATTGGAACGGGTAGTTCCATCCCGTCGTCGTCTACCTGATTCAGTACGGTTGTGGTGCTAAGTGCGTTTTCTGTAATCTCACTAAGTGTATGCATCTCGTCGGATTTGCCAGTCTCGCTAACTAGTGTAGTTGCGTTGTGTACGTCTGTCGTCTCATCCATAGGTGTTGGTGCATTGTGTTCGTCTGTCTCTAATTCTGTCTCTTGTCGTGAAAAGTAGGGTTTCCAACATGTTGATATGAAATATCTTTAAGTGTCCGTTTATCGATATTTCATAATCGACATCAGAAATTTTTCGTAGCACTTTGAATGGCCCTTGCCATGCGGTCAATAATAAATTTCGTTTGTCTGGAAGTAACAGAAGTATGTCTTGATCTGGTTCAAGATCAATTGTTCTCGCACCTTTGTTTGCGTATTGGCGGTAGATTTGACCCTTCCTCTCCAAAGCTGCCTTAGCTATGATACACGATTTCATAATTTTATCTCGTGTTTCTGTCACCATTTCATAAGGTGTTTTTGGGGTTGGAATTTCAATGGAATTAGTTATTACCTGATGATAAATTGTTAGGGGTCCACGTGGGTTAGCCCCGTACACTAATTCAAACGGTGAGAAACCCGTGCTTGAATGGGGAATCTCCCGATAGGCGAACAGCACTGTTGGTAACAGTGTATCCCAATCAGCTGGGTTTTCTGCTATCACTTTAGCCAGCATATGCTTAAGGTCTCCGTTAATTTTCTCTACTATCCCATTGCTGGCTGGATGATAAGCTGTTGTAAAATGCTGTTTAATCCCTAACATTTTTGTAAGGGCTTGCGTTGCAGCCGATATGAATTGAGTTCCACGATCGGATAAGATGGTACGTGGAAATCCGAAGCGTGAGAACAAGTGTATAAATACATTGGCAACGTCTTTGGAGGTGATGTATTTCAAAGCTACTGCCTCAACCCACCTTGAACATAGGTCTACCATCGTTAAGATGAAGCGATTTCCTTTGCTGGACACCTGGTTCAGGGGTCCAACAATATCTACCGCCACACTCTAAAATGGCCTAGAGGCCAATGTTGAAGGTTTCACTTCAGCTGTAGGATGTTTACCCTTACGTTCTAGTTGTTGACAGACATTACACGACCGACAAAATAATTTTATTTCATTACAAAACCTTGGCCAATAAAAATGAGCCTGAATTCTGGCCCTGGTTTTGTCGTATGCAAGATGACCAGCAAACGGTGACTCATGTGCAATCTTTAGCACAGTTTGGCGGTGTTGTACAGGTAACACCGTTTGCTGAATCTCATGGTTACCAGTTGTATAATATCTAGTAAGAATACCATTATTTAGTCTAAAGAACCATGATGCGTTTTTTTGTCACTTTGGCTTTTTCTTTCAATAACTTTAAATATGGAGACACACTAGGATCAGCTTTCTGCTGTTCTATGAATTTTTGGTCTGGTGGTATCATCCGTGCTAGTTGGTGATAGCAACAGTAGTCTCTCATCTTGTAGTGTGTCTTGATGTTTCATAGTGTCTGCTCTGGTTGTTGCATTAGCTGCATTTAATTTTTCCCATGCAGCTATTTCATCGCTAGTGCAATGTTTCAATTGGGGTAAGCATCCCAAAATTAAATCAGTACAAGGGTTGTCTAGTATTGCACAAGTAAAGGTACCAGAAAGGAAAGGAGTGTTAATACGGGCTTTGGCCAATGGGTAAATTTCAATGTTACCCGAAAAGATTCGGCATTTGACAGAGTCACCTGTATAATCATTTGGATTCACCAGTTCCTTTCTAAGACCAATAAGGGTGCTGCCGCTGTCCAGCAAACATTGGCATGGTCTGTCGTTGACCATTGCATTGTGGAACACCAAATTGCCTCTGGAGGCTAATGCTGCATTTACACTCTCAGTTGAGAATGGTACTGTATGTCCACATTCTAATTTTCCGTCTGCATGAAATTGGTGACATCGCTCACAACTGTCAAAGCTTAATATATCGTTTACACAACACACTTCTTCAGATTGGTTACAAGGTAATTCATTTTCAACTTCACACTCAGTCTCACTACCACTATCAGAAGATGTATCAATCAAAATAGCATTGTTGGCCTTCATTCTTTGGCGGCCTAGGCACTTATTCGAATAGTGCCCGTAACTAGAACAGAAGAAGCATTTGACTGCACGCCTGTATGCAGTTCTTTTGTTTTGTTGCTTCTTAATGACCATCTCAAGATGTGTCGGATAGTTTGGTGATTTATCACACATAGAATAAGTGTCATGAAAAAGTTGACAGTAGACACATTTCGACACTTTCTTATCTTTCTTGTCGACTCTATGAAATGGTTTTCTATTACTCTGATAGTTTTTAGGTTGGTCCTTCACAAAATAAACTATTTCAGGGTCGCTATTTGATGTCTTAAAAATATCTCTATTTGAGGAAAAATATGCAGAGCCTTTCTTTTCAAATTGTTCTATGGTCTCAATGTCTGACTGCTGCAGGAATTTAGCGAAAGGAGATGGTATAGTGGATATGACTTTATCCATGGCTATTAAATTTTTAAGTTTATCAAAATCCTTTCCTATCTTTGATGCACTAAGCCATCTATTTAGTACGCTTTGGACATTTGAGACATAATCGATAAAAGTCTCACTTGGCTTAGGTTTTAAATTGGAAAACTGTACTTGATACCCAGGGGCATCAAGTAAGAAATGTTGCATTATCCTATCGTGGATCTACTGATAGTTAGATATAAGGTCAGTTGGTATAGATTCTATTACTTTAAGGGGCTCTCCACTTAAGTTCTTCATGTAGATCATGGCCCACATATCGATTGGTACTTGGTGGTATTTCAGTTGATATTCGACATTTTCTGTCCAGGCTGATGTGGAATCTTCTTTACAAAATGGCTTGATAATGTTTTTGTACTTATTAAATTTATTTTCTTCTTGCTGACTTTTTAGTTTTGTAGCAGAGATCTCTAAGTGTGAATCTACATCCATACCTTTCATCTTTAACTGTGTCTCTGATTCTACCTGTATTTGTTTTTCTTTCACTCTTGCCATTTCATCTATTTCTTTTTGCTTTAATTCTATTTCTTTTTGTTTAATCTCCTTATCATGTTCCAACTGTTTCTGTTTAGTTTCTTCCGCCAATTGTGCCTCTTTGTGTTTTATCTCTAACTCCTTTTGTTTAATTTCTTTGTCTTGATCTAACTGTTTCTGTTTAGTTTCTTCAGCTAATTGTGCCTCTTTGTGTTTTATCTCTAACTCCTTTTGTTTTGTTATTTCAGCTAGTTCTATAACTCTTTCTGATGTTGTTCTTCTCTCGTGCACGTTCATCTCTCTCCGCATCTTTTGCTTCTTTAAATTTTGGTCAGCATATGCTCTAAGTCCTTTTCCTGTGTATTGTAATCCTTGCCTGCTTTTATGAAATCAGCTAAAGTTGCCATGTTGTTGGGAGATTAGCAGATTTGATAGGCACTATAAATATTTAATCACTTATTTATATTAGATACGTTAGGTTTTTAAGTGTCTGAGCACACAAAATTGTACTCTTAGTTTATAACCTGAAAAACAGATCACAAAAAATATGTTAATACATCACACGCTGAAAAAGAGATGCATTATTAATCATATTGCATGCAAAATCATTTGGGTATACTCAACTTAAAATTCCAGATCAATCATGTACACTCGTTTGGCACCTCAAGTTCATTCGTCTGGTAATACCACACACAGCTTGAGTTATGCTTATGACACGCTGTTGTTCACCCTGGTTATCAAGAGCATCAACAATTAACCACTTGCAAACGATATATAAATCTAGACAATTTTTACAATTACATGCCCCCGGAAAAATATGTGGTTTAATTAATATTAAATGTCACTGTCCTGTCTTCGTTCTAACGTTTTATGCCTCCCCTAACTCTAGCTATTTAATTTATGAAAGTGCTGTGCAGACTGCGTCTCATTTGCATAGCAGAAGTAGTGCCATCGCGACGGCAAGAAAGAGAAAAAATATATAAATAAATAAATACATGCTTTGAAATAAATATAAAGGTAATAATAATGTTCAAATAAATAAATATATTCAATAAATAACTATTATAAACAAATAATATTTGATATAAGTCAACGATTCAGGCGAGCAGCCGCTTTGCAATTTGTCAACAATCACTCGCTGCTTGCCAAGGGCGTAACGCAGCTGTTTGTCAGTCACGCTACGTCACTCGCGCAGCGCTATATTTAGATTGGAAAAATCAATACTGTTCTCGGCTCAGTTTTGTGTATCGCTCCGCCATGAATCATATTTGACAAATACTAGTAAATAGATAAGTAATTACAGAAATAAATGATACAAAACTATAACAATAATACTTACAAATGAGAAGAAAACATGTTCATAAGCACAAAATAATTCAATAAGCACAAATAAACATAACTTGGTCACGATGGGCACAGCTCGCACCTTGCTCTGTCTGCACACGCCATTGTCACTAACGTAAATTAAACCCTGTGATTATCTAGCCGTAATACTAATTTAGAGCCGTGGGTGAGTGTTTTAGCTTGAACGACTGTCCAAGCTACACTTCTGACACCACTATATTCTAGCCTGTCAGCAACCGAGGTCACAGGCATTCTAGGATACTTCTCTCGCACCACACAAAAGACTTGCTAGTCGTACGAGAGGAATTGGTTACACATTTTATTGCCACTGGCTCTTTGCATCACATCAATATACAACAAACAGTCGCTAACAAATCACACAAGAATAAATGCACAGAACTTCCGATCACTAGTCGTTTCCTAACCCTATCGCTAATCTATCTACTCGGCTAACGAAACAAGCATCGCTATGCGATGTTATCACTCTGAAGTCTGTGTCCCGTCTGATTCTACTCCGCGTGCTGTTTACACAGTACGCGGAAGGACTCAGGGCGCACTACGGCTTTTTGCGTGCGGCCTCATTCAGCACGCTCGAGTAGTGGCCTCTCTTGAGTTACACTCTAGATTCACGTTGCCGTGATCATGCCGTGACCAGAGTGCTAACTCTCTGGTTGACACCTCCGTGTCTCATGAGAGAACTATTTAATAGTTCCCCTTCCTATCACCTACCCTGCCCTCATGTAGGGGCCCTGAGTTACCTCTAATCTACTGGAGGTAGACCACTCATTCAGGGTGGTCTTCCTCCTCTATACTTGAGTCTTTGACAGGTAGGTCCTGCAGTAAGTGACTGAGTTTTAAGCCTGTGCCGCCAATCCTCAGTTTGTTGGATCAGATTGCGCTAAAAGAGCACCAGTCCGTTTCGTACATCTCTTCTCCAGGAACATCTGTCTGTTGCAACTATTTCCCACGTGTCTGGATCTATTCCAAGGGTTTTCATATCTTAGCAGAGTACTTCATATCTCACGAGAGTACAATAAAAATAATTCAGACTGATCATATCTGCATTGTTAAAAAACTTAGATAATCTCCAATAGACGTAAACGGTTTTAGAAGTATAGGTGTAGATTCAGATTACAGTTAGTTGTTATGTAAAATATATTATATTGAAACTCCATATATACATATGGTCTTATAAACATGTGTATGTCCCATACACTTCAGTTGTCCTTTTCTTATTGATTTTGACGAGCGATCTGGAAGCGCCTGCAGATCTCAATACCTCAGCGTTGGTTTTCTTCTCTTTCCACGACAATCTCAACATTATTCTAGGAAAGGGTATCTCCACTGCGTCCAATTTCTTCCAGTGTCATTACTCAGTGCCCACCATTGGCATTCATACAGAAGAACTGGTTAGACATAGATTTATAGTAAGCGAATTGTTTCATGACGTTGCTCAGTCTTGTAACTAAATCTTTGCATATGACGAGTCTCCGTGGCGAAGTTGTCAAGCCATCTGACCCAGACTCCGAATGTTGTGGGTTCTTTTCCTGGCTGTGTCCTTCGGTTTACGAGTGTATTTTTTCGGAGACTCATGAGGGTTGTCGCTGGAGCTACAGAGTTCGTGCTTTGTGTGACGCTTTCGGCAGCTCGCTCTGCAGAAATAGACTGAGCCATATAGGATAAAACCCGGTGCAATGATGTCGAGCTTGTCGATATTTAAGCAACCTTTTTATATGGCGTTTGTGTTTATTAGCGCCTACGTGTCACATTTTACATCAAATGCTACCTTGTAGCCCTAGATATTGAAATTGATCGACCTGTTTGATTGTTACGTATTTACTATATCATCATTATCAAGTACCGTGCCGACTGGCGTAGGCGTTCATGACTCTCCACAGATCTCGGTCTTTGGTTTTCTGGATCAACTCTGCCGTTGATATTCGTCCATGCCACCGTCGATTTGCACCCAGCATCATTTCTCTTGGTCTGAATCTGCGTCTCTTCCCCTCGATCTTTATAGTTGTCACGATGTTCTCCAGCGCCTCTCTTCGCATCACATGACCAAAAAGAGATGTTTGCCTCTTTCTTATTGTTGTATATAATGTTCTAGTTTCGTTAGCCTCTTTAAGGCATTCATTGTTAGTTACTTTGGCAGTCCAAGGAATCCGCAACATTCGTCAAAAGAACCACATCTCTGTTGCTTCCAATCTCTTCTTAATTTGTTCATTTATATTCCAAGATTCTCAGCCATACTGCAAAACAGGTTCTATATAACTCTTCAGCACTCTCTTTCTTACATTCAATGATAGCGATTTATTTCATAAGATATTCTTTATTTTCTGAAATGCAGCCTTTGAATATAAATGTTATAGACAAATTCTAAGAATATCTTGGGTAAAGAAAAGAACAAGTGCATCCATACTTCAAGAGCTGAATATTGAAGAAGGTTGGCTATTAAAGACGATAAAACAAAGAAAATGGAAATATTTTGGTGACTTGAAACGTCATGAAAGTTTGGAGAGAACATATACTCAATCATAGTTAACCAGAACATGAACAATGACCGTACTTAACATCAGTTGAACAAGGCATCCACAAGGACATGTTATTGACAACAGCTGGACAACACCTTCACAAGGAAATGTTTACATTAACAGTTGAACAAGACATGTACCATGACAGATACTTGACAACATCTATACAGGACCTTCACAATTTACTAGACCAAAAACAGTTGAATAGGACATTCACCATAAAAGATTCATGACAACAGCTGGACAGGACATTCAAAAAGTAATATACTTCACTACAGCTGACCAAGACATTTGCAGAGACATCTACCACAATACTGTTTTCAACACTACCATGGTTTTATTAACGAACTGTAACAGTAATGGAGTACTGGGGTATTATTAGGATCTAGTGGGAAACAGATACAGCACGATTGAGCATTGAGACTGAAAGCGGTGAGAGATGCTCAATCGTGACGTATTGGGTTGGCAAGGGCAGTTAACATCAAGGCCTTTGACTAGGAGAAGAAGGCTGACTTGTCATCATGAATGAATTAAACCTTTGTCTATATTAAATCAACCAGTCTTGTGAGTTCCTGCTCTGTTACAGAACTCGAAATGTTGCCTAAGACCGAGGATTCGAACCTGATATAGTCCGGTTGGTATAAAAAACAACGCGAAGTAATGCCGAATAACATCGCGGAGAAGATGTTCCATGCTCCAGTTCTATAAGTAACCAGAAACACTTGCGGCACGTTGTGGGACAACTAGTGAACGTAATAAGGCGCAGTCAAAAGATGGCCAGTAAATTGTAAATTTCAGTTATCTGTGAATACAGAGGCCAAAAGCCCGCCCAGGGGTGGTCCTCTGTAAGTCTTTTTCAAGACTTGAGATAACAAATAAATTAGCGTCAAGAGGCTTGGTATAACCGTCACTTTTCAGAGTTCACAACTCAAGAGGCTTGGCATAGCCGCCGTTCTGCAGTTTTTTACCGCAAGAGGCTTAACATGGCCGGTGCCTGAATTTTTAACGTTTTCAAGAGGCTTACCATAGCCGTTGTCTAGAATTATCACTTCCGAAGAGCCACCAAAGCCGCTGCCATACATCGTTGTTTCGGGGAGCTGACCAAGACTGCTCTATGATCGTGTCTGATCGATTTGAAACTTGCTGTCTAGACTTCACGGAACTTTGAAAAAGGGGCAGTCCAGCAGTCCGGTTGTCTGATCGTTGGTGAACGAGAAAAGCCGGCCCAGAGTGATCCTGTCTTGAGAGAGCAAGAGTTTGGCAATCCAGCAATCCAGTCTGAACATTTTGTCTGGTCGGAACAAGAATTCAAGAATTCCGTTGAAGGTCAATTCAGTCTGAACATTTTTGTCGGTCGGAACAAGAATTCAAGAATTCCGTTGAAGGTCAATTCAGTCTGAACATTTTTTCTTGCAGGTGAGCGAGGAATTTTCCAATAGCTCCCTCAAATTGACCCCTTGCCTCCAATTAAAGTTTCAAGGTTAAATTAAAGACTGTAAGAATTTCTCACCTACAATCAGAACTCTTCCAAGGTTCGTGTAATCAGGTCAAATTAATGGAGGTGATCATGAAATATCAGGACAGCATATAAATACCTCGTTTTTTCCGTTGATTGGGCCATATCTTGTTTGAAGCAGTCAGACTATCACTAGGCCGTTGGCTGATCCTGATCCTTTTGGCCTTTGTTACTTCTGAGTCCTTCTCAAAACGTCGATGATGTACCCCACCCGGGGTGAAATCAAAGGCTAGAAATCTGGTCGAGACCCAACCAGGGGTTGAAGTTTATCCAGGCATCCCAAGAGAAGTGACGAAGTTACCTGGGGGAAGAGACAGACTGCCTGAACTCTGCTACCTGAACTCCGCGACTGATTTTCAGCTGACGCATACTCCTGGTGTTCGAATTTAATCTGACGGCGAGTCGAGGAAAGTACGTGCTTGGATCAGGAAACAGAATCAGGGTAAATTTGTGTGATTCATAAACATAGTAACTGACTGAACTGTTTTACGAAACAAGTGAATTGTGTTCCTTAAATTAGGAAATTGCAATTGTGTGGTTGTTTGCTTGCTCTGTTTAAGTATATTTCAGCATGGCGGAACAGGACACCTTAGCACAAGTTTTGACGGGAGTAGGAACAGCAGTAGGCAGACTTAATATGGTTATTAAACAACAAGGAATGGCAACAGAAATTGTGAAGTTAGTGGACAGGCCAGAGACTTTAAGAAATGGGTCACTTCCATAGAAAAATATGCGTATTTAATCTCAGCAACAGATGAAGAAAGAATGAGACTGGCTTATCAGACGGCAACGGAACCGGTTTCGGATCATATAAGAAGAAAGTTAGAGGCTAGAGAGATGAGACATGGGAACAATTCAAAGAAGACCTAGCAAGGAAGTATGCAGAAATAACGGATCCACAACATGCATTTTCGGTAGTTGAGACAGGCTAAACAAAATAACGGAGAAACGGTACAATTGTTCAGCGATAGGTTGATTAACCTGGCTGAAGAGGCATTCTTAGGACAGAATGTACGAGGAGAGGAGGTGGAGAGGATGTTAGTAGGGATTTTTGTAGATGGCATAAAATCCGATGGTTTGAAATTTAAGCTGATGAGGGAAAACCCTGAGAGGTTATCACAAGCGGTAGATATCGCGGTACAAGAGGAAAATTTGAGACGTAGATTTAGATTGAGAACAGGACGAGAAGTAGGAAGTAATCGAGAAGACAGAGTTGAGGAGCCCATGGAAATAGGACAAACAAGATTCGGATGGGAATAGGAGAGGAGGAATACAGACGTTACAAGGTAGAAATAGATATGATAACGAGGAAAGAAGAAATATGAGATACCCTACAAGAGAGACAGTAGTCAACACAAATAGTACAAATATTGTCTGTTGGGTTTGTGGTCAACGGGGACATGTTTCTCGTTTTGTAATAACAGGCGTGTCCAGTCGAATACACAGGTAGACATGACAATAACAGGATGAGTAGGAATGTTGTTGATGGACACAGGAATTTTACAGGTACAAGAACGCAGGAAAACCGAACGCCCTACCTATTAAATGGGACCTATGGTAGGAAGGGCAATAATAAGGTTCCCAAGGTTTAAAGAGTATGTTAATAATAGGTATAGTAGGACGAACAGAGAATATTTTCAATTAGATGAAGTCAAGCAATTTATAGAAAATAAAACAGATTATAGCTCTTGTATAATAGAAATAGGAAAGTATAGAGTTCGTACATTAATTGATTCGGGAGCTCAGGTTAGTGTAGTAAAAGAAAGTTTTCTATACAAAATAGTAAGAAATTGTAGAGTATTTAAGAGTCATAATAATTTACACTCTGTTACTGGACAGAATTTACAAGTAATTGGACAAACAATGATAAATTTTAAGTTAGGAGGGATCAACATAAGACATCTTTTTCATGTAGTGAAGGATTTAAATAGAAACATGTTGATAGGAAGAGATCTTTTAACAAAAAATGGAGTAAGACTTTTCTATGATTTACATAAATTAAAATTCAGGGACGTCTATATAGATATGGAAGAAGACATGCATATATCAGCACTAGTTAGAGTTAAATGTCAACAACGTTAAAAACCACAGTCGGTTAATTTGATACAAGCGAAGCTGAAGAGAAACCCATATTATGTAGAAGGAGACACAGTCAGAATCACTGAGTTACAAGAGGAAGTAATTGATGAGCCTGGTTTGGAAGTTCCGGATGGAATAATGGCGTTGGATAAACACTTAACCTTTCCAGTGATGGTTATCAACAACACAGGTAGAGAAATCAAATTATACAGAGGATGTGTGATAGCCAAACTAGATCATAACATTAGTGACATATTGGCAACGGATAGAGCAGAAATGTCGGGAACAAGTTATTCAGAAACTTCTAGTGGAAGAGTTAATAACAGACGCGGACGCAGAAGAAGAGGGAACGCCAGAATGGATGAATTGATCCATCCATCCAGAAGAAATAAAGCCCAAATACATTCACTAGACAAAATGACAAGGGAACAAGAATTGTTGTCACAGGTAAAAGCTCCGCCAGAAAATAAGGAAGTGTTAGAACAACTTATAAAGCAAAATCAGGATGTGTTTGCGGTTAATGATTTAGAATTGGGAAAGACGCAAACAGTTACAATGGAAATAGATACGGGAGATCATCCACCAATAAGTTTAAACCATATAGAACTCCATTAAGAAATAGAGAAATCGTGGAAAAGGCGATAGAAGAGATGTTTGAAAGCAGGAATAATAACAAGGTCGAAGTCAGAATGGTCATCTCCGGTCGTCATCGTGGCCAAACCTGATGGTTCGAGTCGCTTTTGTTGTGATTACAGGGCGTTGAACAAAATTAACAAGAATGTAGCGTACCCACTGCCGGTAATTGATGATATTTTAGGGCTGCTTAATGGCTCTACATATTTCACGACGCTGGATGCAAGGTCAGGATTCTGGTGTATTCCGATGTCGAAGGACGCGCAAAAGAAAAGTGCCTCTTTTGTACTCATATGGGTTCTACGAATTCTTACGAATGCCTTTTGGGGTCAAAACGGCGCCCTCTCACTATATGCTCTTAATAAATGAAGTTCTAGAAGGTATGCAAAGGTTCGCTCTAGCCTATATAGACGATATACTGATTTATACGAAAGGAGATGTGGTTGATCATTTAAAACATATTAGACTAGTCTTTGACAGGTTAAGAAAGCATGATGTGAAGTTAAAGCTTAGTAAATGCAATTTTTAAAGACAGAAACAAAAATATTTGGGGTATATTATAAATAGAGAAGGTATAAAAACCAGACCAGGACAAGATAAAGGGTATTAAAGATTACCTACTCCAACTAACGTTAAGGAAGTACGCGCTTTTATAGGAACGTGTGCATATTATAGGCGGTTTGTCCCAGCGTTTTCAAAGATAGCTGAACCTATTACAAACTAACAGGCAAATACGCTAGGTTAAGGGGATGATGAGTGTCAAAAGCGTTCGAGTATTTAAAAAACAGCTTAAACACTGGTACCACTGTTGACGCATCCAGACTTAAACAAACAGTTAATACTGTACACAGATGCATCGGACAATGCAGTAGGAGCATGTTTGGTTCAACCATATGAAGGAAAAGAGTCTGGAATACCAGGGGTTAAAAATGAAAGGCCTATCTACTTCTTGTCGCATAAACTTAGCAGATCACAAAAGAAAATGGACGACTATTGAGAAGGAGGCTTATGCAATTCATTATGCTCTTCAGAAATTAAATTACTACTTACATAACGCAAATTTTGTTATTAGAACTGACCATATGCCTTTAAAGTCTTTTTAGAAGCTCCAGTGCAGAACAGGAAGATACAGACGTGGGCGCTGAATCTACAGGGATACAATACAAAAATAGAGTATATCCCAGGTAGGATAACACATCGCGGCGGATTTATTATCTAGGATTCCGTACCCACAATCATCAGGAGACACAGAAGATGAAGCTGACCAGAGATAGAACGACCGAAATTGGCAAGTAAATATTTTAGATTCTGCCATAATAAATAGGGAAGAATTTGATAGTCTACCATCGGATCAAGAGTCTGAACATAGGGAAGAAGACCTACAGTTAGCACAATTTAATATGAAAGAAGAGCAAGAGTTAGATCCAAAAGTCATACAAATAAAAGAAAAATTAAGAGAAACAGAAGATAACAAATATAAAAGGAATTATTTGGTTTTACAAGAGGATGGACAGTTATACTATATGTGTGAAAGGAACGAACAGCTAAGGAAATATATTCCAAAACATTTAGAAAATGAAGTGTTAAAAGCATATCACAATGAAATGGACATCTCGGTAGGGACAAGTTGGTAAAGGCACTTACAAGCAAATATTATTGGCCAAACTTGGTTTAAATCTGCATGCAAATATGTAGATACGTGTGAAAAATGCAGATTAAGGACATGAAAACAATAAAGTGTCCCTTACAAGATACAGATATTCCTCAGTTCCCAATGCAAAAGATTAGTTTAGATATATCAGGTCCACACCCTAGAACATTGTCAGGAAACGTTTATTTAATTCACATAGTAGACGTCTACAGTCGTTGGCCGGAAATTTACGCAATTCCAGACAAGAGCGCAGATACAGTCATTAATATTTTTTTACAGGAGTTCGTACCAAGGTGTCTTAAATATTAATTGCTGTATGTACATGTGGTCATGTTGTGTATTCATTCTTTATACTTCTCATTCGGTGCGCACCGCTTCTTTACTTTTTCTAACTACATTGTTTTTGTACGTCCTGGGTTTTGGAAGAGTGAGAAATTTTATAAGGTCAAAAATTTCGATAACGATTTTATGAGCTGTTCTTATGATATGTGTATTTGATACAGGAACAGGAGGAGCCAAGAAAGAACCAGAAAAATATAAATATATAGTGGATAGCTATATAGTTTGAGGAAATGGAAAGGGGAGAAGGACTGTTTAGCTTAACAGAGTTACCATACGTGGTACGAGGTATTATACAAAGGAGAATCGAAGAAGAAGAATATAGGGGGTTACTAGCTGACAATATAACTGGGAGAAGGGTTAAAAGATATATTATTTACTCAACTTGAGCTGGTTTGGGGAAGGTTAGAGGAACTATAAAAAGTAAGGAAAAAGAGGGAATAGAGTAAGAGGAGTAGGAGTAAAGAGTTTTCCTTTATAAGGAAAATTCTTTAACAAACATGGGGAGGTGTAACAGTAATGGAGTACTGGGGTATTATTAGGATCTAGTGGGAAACAGATACAGCACGATTGAGCATTGAGACTGAAAGCGGTGAGAGATGCTCAATCGTGACGTATTGGGTTGGCAAGGGCAGTTAACATCAAGCCTTTGACTGGAGAAGAGGCTGACTTGTCATCAGAATGAATTAAACTTTGTCTATATTAAATCAACCAGTCTTGTGAGTTCCTGCTCTGTTACAGAACTGTAGGGGTCGAGCGAGGACCCAGGTTCTATATTGATTACATTCGCACTTCGAATACAAAGTATCATAGAATGTAAATCAAATAATGAAAAATCACAAGGTTCAACACCTCAAAAACCCACCAACAGATCATCAACATACAAAAAAAAAAAAAAAAAAAAAAAAAACTCTCCTCCATCACACCTCTAATCTATAAACTCCTCCGCACAACAACTCAATTAAATCAAGTATATCTATTCAGCTGTCACTTGAGAATTTAAGAATCTCTTGATTTGGGCAGACATAAGTAAATACTGCTGTTCTGGTCTGTTATCACCCTGTTATCACCAGTAGGCGGTGTTGGGAAAGTCCCAGTTAGCAGCTTCCTCATGATGGATCCCATGCAAGTAGATTCTCCCTCCTGTGGGACAGTATCTGAAGCGATAATCATGATGAACTCCCAATGGTGAGAAGACTGCATGAGACGCTGACGACTGGGGTTATGCAGATAAATTGAGAATTCACTCCTCCTGGTACTGGGAAGGCGAAACCCAGTACCAGTTGTTCACTGCGTTCTGCATACCATCCAGTTAGTAAGGATAACTCCTTACATTAAGGAACATTAAGCAGCATTCCCCAAATGCAAGTCTCTCCCAGCAATTCTTCAGAATGAGGATAAAATACAGGACTCTGGTTCCTGCATTTCAGATTAATCCAGTTACAATGGACTTAAACAAGAAGTCATAACTACTTATTCCTTGATACACTACAGCTACCAATAAGCCGAGGTAGAAAATTCCTGAGAAATACCAGTCTGTTGGATTTCAGGAATAAGGTGGGAGTTCCATGGGGCCACAGTAATACTTCCATGAGCCTGATCGAGGTAACTGAAGATAGGAGGTCCTTTAAATAATAAATCTTCATTTCCCTGCACTTCATGGCAGTGTAAACAAATGTCGACCATTCCTTCATTAAGGATCACATGACAGATCATCTCAGTTGTCATCAGTACAGGTATCTCATATACTGAAGATTTAGGCTAGTAAATCAGCCTATAGATTCTTTGCTAGTCCCTGGAGTTCTCCTCTAAGGAATTAGATTTGAGTCTGGGATCTCCTGTTTGGTTGTGCCAGATAAAGAAGCCTCTTCACCATCCCTGCTCTCTGTTGATACATAAAAGGGTACAACATTTGCTTTAAAACAATGCTATACTTAGGTATCACCTAATATCAACATACACAGAGGGAAATAGGGGAGGAGAGGGAGGGTGTTGTCCAGACACACCTCTCCTTGCTGGTGATGGAGTGCATTCCACTCTGATGGACTGTGAGTGATACTTGTTCATTGTTCACCCTTATTTCTGATAAACCCAAGACCATATGCTGAGTCAGGGACATCATTACACAATCAACAAGCAAATTAAAATACCTGTCCGAGTCCAGGATCTCATAAGATTTAAACTACAGGCGTCCTGGGCACCATGAGAGACAGACATTGTAAGGCAAACATTATGAGCATGCAGCATGAGACAGATACCATGAGATAAGCATCATTGCACCAATATCTTGTGACAAACATGCTGAACTTAGCACCATAAGACAGATATGAGATGGATGTAAGATAGGCATAATTTATAACTGCACTAGGCAATATCATTTTACTAATAGCAAAGAACCAATTAGCAGACCAAACATATATCCATATAGGTGGTACGGTTAGTACGTGGATGTCCCATCTCATCCACACTCACACTGCAATGCCAGACATCTCCCCTTTCAGACTAGACTCGGCTCACAAGTACATCCAATCATCACCATCAAATCATTTGCTCTTTCCCCACTGGGTAATATCAATAACTACTACAGAAGGTAATAAGCAAAATTGCATAAGCAATATTTCACATGTGAAACAAACACATATGAAAAACATGTCTTTCCCTGAAAAATAGCATGAGCCTTCACATATACATTCAGCCAACCTAGACGAAGGTTCGAACACATATTGTCCTTGTTGGAACGTAGTTCATATGAACCTAACCATTGTTGCAAAGGAACAAGTGCAAAATATTCAGAGATAAATGCATTCAATGAAAATCTTTAAGAGTGCTTGTTAGCAATTCTCATGAACGTAAAATAGTCCACCAGGCATCACAGGAACTTTGTAATTCTGGCGTGCCATGCACGTCCTGCTACATGTGGATATAAGCAAGCGTCTTATCCTTCTACTAATGTGAGAGGTTACTTATAAAATCACCATCTCACTCACTCAAACATTCTCAGCCTTTACAAGGGAAATGTTACATGTTACATCACACATTCTGATCACAGAAGTGACAAACGTAGACTCACAAGAGCATTACTACATTTTGATTAAGAATGTGCAATGATAGGCACTCATAGAGGGATCCAGAATGCACCAAGGGTGTGAATATGCATTGAGAGTGATTTACAGTCATCAAGCATACACATCTTTCTCATAGCAGGAGAATGATAGACATGTTAGAATATGCAGCGTGGTAGACATGTTAGGCTGAAGAAGCAACATTCAGTATCACCCCACAATGAAGTTCTGATCTTACTTTCCCATTTTCTCATAAAATTACTCTGATATTCTTCTCTTCCGCTTACTAGGCATAGCCACAACGTTTAAAAATGATTTATAGTGGTACCTGAGTCTTCATAGAACTACATCATATAGAATTATTAGGGCGCACCACATCACAGATAGCAGCGACTGCTCCTGATGGAATCCAAACTTCAACTACCAGATTTGGCCTAAAGGAAAGCGTTACTCAGGTAGGTATTAGCCAATTAAATGACGGCATGCATCTTTTTGCTCCCCTTCTTGCTTCTAGAAGTTTCCATGCTAATAATAGTTATGTTATCAGGAAGGATTCCGTTCGCGAATTAAAAGTATTGAGAAATGCTACATGGACTGGGGATGTGGATGACTGGAGACGCTATGTCACATAGCCCCCCCCCCCCCCCCCCCCCCCTTAACTCAGTCATTTTGAGGTGACTGGTATGTCAGTCATCCACAGTTCCCAGATCCACCTAGTGGGTTCATCAATTCCTCCTTGTCTCCTATTACTCCAACTTGAGTAGTGCATCTGGAACGAAATGATTCTTTTCCCCCAAATCATCAGCTCCAACATTCATTCTTCAGTAATGAATTTGGTGACAAAAGCAACGACCATCCTACTAGTCTTGCATTAAGTTCCATTAAGCACTGGAAACATCAAGAGTCATGACCACACTCATCTGTGAACTGCTCTCGCATATTAGTACTGACAGTACTCCACTGCTGACATCCATGCTATATTTCCTTTCTATGATAAATGATCTCTCTGAGTCACACTCTTTCAAAGTATGAATGGACCATAGAGATTCAGTAAAAGAAGTAATGGCTTTACAATCAAACCAACGTCTAGATGATGTTTGAAGAGAATGGCAATATTTCCATATGTCTCCCAATATTTCATCATCAATAGAATATCATCCATTCCTCTGCCAACAGGAGAATGATAATTCCTTGAGAGAGTATTGGCTGAATAACTTTCTCCAACAGTAATCCTGGTATATGGAAATGGGTAAAAATGTGACCAGCACCGGGGCAGAAACAATTACTTCCGGTTGATTAAGGTCTGGTCTGTATAAAATTTCACTGAAGAACTTATTAAGAAAACTAGAATCTGCTGTTGCAGATCTCGGGTTCGTGTAGGACACAGGTCTACCTCCCCATAGCTTTTCGTGTTCGCAGATGGTTCCAGTTCCCATTGTAGTTCCTTGACTCATTTCTGTAGTCATTACCAAAGACTCAGAGGTGCAACCCCGGTTGAAGTTCTTTCATTAAGATCGACAACCTATTTTGATTTGTGTGAGAAGTAACAGCATTTTCTCTCTCTAGTTGCCCTATAGTTGAAATAGAGAGCAATCCTACTTCAGACTTGTCGTGAATTTACAACGCCAGCCTCCATCTCTCTGTTAGCCTTTTCCAACGTAGCAATAAAACTGTAGATGTGGCAAGACTGAAACATATACTAACAGTTAGAATACTAAGTAGAAATTCCAACAAGTAATATACTAAGCAACGCTCTAGCAAAGCGTTTCGAGTGGCTGGCAAGTATCCGTTATCTCTCGCCCACACGAGCAAAAGTCTACAAATGGCGAATGTAAGGCGTTCCTACTCAGCAATAGCGAGGTACGTCAATGTCACAACCACCCAGGAGGGGTGTGCATATGTGGGTATATCTTCTTACCAGTATTAACTGGAATTTTTAGAAGCAAATATACTGGCTTTTGGGACATTATTGGCCAGGTCACGTAAATATACCTTATAGATCAGTAATAACATAAGATTCCACTGCACAATTACAATGGTTCTTACAATATACAGAATCAACTGCTGGAATAGCAATGATCTTTACAATATAAAGAGTCAACTGCTTGAAGGCAGTGATCTTTAATAGTCCACTTCATCGCAGACAAACGGGTCTCATTTAGAATTGAGCACTTAAGAAGGGCGCGACATCAGCTGCGCAAACTTTTGTCCGTCCTATAAACTCCACTAGTTTCAGGCAGAAACGGCCTCTCAATTGCGGATAATTGTTGGTCGACGCTGGGCCATATTCCTGTTCTATTCCATGATTGAAATTCTTCCAGATTATATCATGGTATCATCTAGAACGTACGACATGCCAATATACCAGATTAATTACCATCGTTTCACCAGACACATACAAAATGTACGCGTTCCGCTGCCATGGAGATGACATGGGTCTAGCTTTTTAACGGTTTCCCCGGTAAATTCAATTTGTTCACCCAGTGCGACTTGATCAGAGTACACCAGAGATATTAACAAATGAACCTTAGACCAGTGTCAAATTGACACAGGACAAAGGTCGGTTACGAATAACTGACCATAACCTCAGGAGGGGTATATGCCTGGGAAGAGAGGAAGAGGAAGGTTAAAGAGAAGATGGGTGCAGGATGTGGCGGATGATCTCCAGATGGGTGTATCGGACGCGGGACATCTTGCTTATGATCGAGAGGGTTTCCGGAAGGTTGTTATGGGAGCGAGGTTCTGCAAAGGACATGTTACTGAATGAATGAATGAGCCTTTACTTGCCCTATTCTGCTCTTGATCTCTGTTGTGCATCTTCCATCTGATGTTATAAATGTCCCTAGAATTTTCCATTCTCTCTATTTCAAATGTGGGTGTCACCTGTTATTTACTATACAAACGCACGCACATACACACACATACACTATTGGTAGCTGCCCTTGCTTGGAAATTGCCTTGCTTTTAATTTTACCTAAAGTTTGATTACATCCATTTCCGCTGTCCTCCACCACCACGCCTAGAATGCTTTACTGATTACTTTTAGACCACTATTGAAACTGTCATTAGTAGTCGAAGAGTAGTTATAAATTGAGTCTCCCCCGGGAAGGTTAACCCGGTCAACAAATGCCCGCAGAAGTCGGATGTGTCGGCCTAACGGCGCAAGAACGCAGCTCTGCTGTAAACAGGCACAACGCAATCACATCCGGAAAAAACTCCGGATGAACGCAGCAGAAGAAGAAGAATTGGGTCTCCAACTTTTACTCCATTCTGATGTGATGTGTCTTACTATTGTCTCACTCTAAATGTTGAAAAGATCAGGAGATAACAAACTCTCGTCTACAGCGTCTTGTGATTGCTTTGAGTCTATTAAGTTTATTGTGATAAATGCTTGCTCACATAATATAAGAGGGTAGTTCAGAAAATTCAGAGGAGCAGCTGGCCGAGTTGCTAGAACGCCAGACTCTACTTCGGGAGACCCGGTTCGATCCATTGGTAAGGTGTGGGATTTTTTTCTGTCGGGGGCAAAAAGAAAATCCTAACCTGCACAGTTTGCGGCGACTGCACTAGCCAGGCTACGTTAATTCCTCAGGCTCAAAGACCCCTCTGCCATAAACCGCAAGGTACTACATTGGCAGTAAATGACAGTTGACAGTTTTTTTTTGACAGTTCAGAAAGTAATGCACCACATCAGTTTTCTCAGTTAATAATGAATATAGAAGCATGGCTCTTTGCACACTTCAAATATGGCATGTGCCAATTGTGTGCACCAAATTGCATCCCAATCGAGCAAATAAACTAGCTGTCCTATACCGTTGAAATGGAGCGCGTTAGCAATTTGCGTTATAAACGGCGAATTGTGACAGAATTTCTCGTTGCAGAGAAGGAAACTGTTGTAAACATTCATACGCGTCTATGTAATGTGTATGGAAGTTTTGCAGTCGCTGGGTTAAGAGAATCAAAGAATAAGGAAGTAGAGATGGGGAGCTGATTGATCAGCCGCGTTGTGGACGTCCTGCCATAGCCACCAACGCAAAAATGTTGAAATGTGCCTAGAGCATTATTCTTAATGATAGGCGAATCACTACTCAACAATTGGCCTTACAGCTGTCAGTCAGCAATGGTAGTGCAAACGCAGTTATAAAAACTCTCGGATTTTCTAAGGTTTGCGCAAGATGGGTTCCTCGAAGTCTCACAAATGACCACCGATTACAAAGGCAAACAATTTCTTCTAAATTGTTGACGCGTTTGAATGCTGATGGTGAGAACTTTTTGCCTAAGATCGTTACAGGTGACGGAACCTGGGCATATCATTTTGAACCTGAGACAAAAAAGACAGTCAATTCACTGGCACCATCCGCAATCACCACGAAGAAAGAAATTCAAGACAACTCTTTCAGCTGGAAAGATCATGATCACTGTCTTTTGAGACATTGAAGGTGTGATTCTTGTGGATGCCAATAGGAGAGACAATCAATTCGCAATCTTTCTTTAAGACATTAGCAAAAAACTCAATCAACGTTTTCGCAGTTTGGACGCACAAGTATCCAACAGACCTGCTTCGCCTTCACGACAATGCGCGCCCTCACACAAGTCTGGCAACACTAGAAGCAGCCACCAAATTGGGTTGGACTATACTACTCCATCCACCCTATAGTCCCGATTTGGCACCATCTGATTTTAATCTATTTGGCCAACCTGAAGATCCACTCCGAGCGACAAGGTTTGAAGACAAAAATCTGGTACTGGCAAGGAATTCATGCACTTGTTTTGCGTTGGCGTAAGGCCGTACCAGTTGATGGGGATTGTGTTTAATAATGCCGATGTTTACACGACATATCCGTGTATATAGTGTATACATTTTACTCTTTTTGAATCAATAGCTCCTGAGGAAAACGACATGGTATATTACTTTCTGAACGCCTCTCGTATTCCTGATTATGCCAAGAGCTTTCCTACCTATAATGAGTATATGAGTATATATATATATATATATATATATATATATATATATATATATATATATATATATATATATATATATATATATATATATATATATATATGGAACTATTAGTGTTGGAACTCTTCGCTGGCTGCTGAGGATGGGGACGGAGCGCTTATGGGAATGTCCCGAATGCTGTGATGTCGGTTCCTAAATCAATCAATCAATCAATCAATGAGTATATGCAAAATGTGGACAAATCTTGATATTATTCACTTTTGTCTGCGCAAAATAGAAGGAATACAATGGTATGACAGAATCACCAAAGTGGAACTCATATGGAGAAATAGATAAATATCAGCAAGCGAAAAGGTAAACAACAGACGCTGGAGCTGTACTGAATCACTACCTAATATGTCTCTCCGAAGATTTTGAGTTCCAGTAGCGTTATTACTGATCCCGATGGTTTCTGGTCTTGGAGAGAGGAAGGAGAGGTTTGTAATACAGTATGCGATCTCAAAGCCATTGCATTGGGCTTTAAAAGTCTTTTACAGGATTGTTTATCAGCAGCCACAACAAATCCTTATCTAGTGTGACATGTTTGATTGAGTTGCCAGAGGACCTAGTTTGTAGTGTTCTCTGGAGATATATCTTGAATAATAAATACCAAGATAAAAGATATGATTTAGCACGTTTTGTCTAGAGGTCACTCAAATGAGCTAATCATTCCCGCAATAGCCTTTTTGGAGAACATTTTTCTTTGGCTCAACCCCCACTGTGAGACTACTCTGTATCTACACAGAAATTTATATAAGAAGTAAAATAGTTCACCCAAGGCCAGAGAAGATCTGAACAATTAGCGCCTGTACAACTGAGGATCCCTCTCACTCATTATACTGTTGACAGTGTGCTGTTCGTCCGTCACATAGATCTTCTATATATTTTGTCAGTATGACCTATATCAGTTCAAGTAGTCCTTCAATTTTTGCAGTCAAATACACTTCAACAATAACTGTACATTACATCTGTTGGACAGGACATCTACATGACAGTTTCTTGACAAAAGTGGAACATACATTCACAAGGAATTGGTTACACCACAAGTGTACAAGATAGACATCATAAGATACCTGACAACATCTATACAGGACTTTTCACAATATGTATAACCAACCACAGCACTTAAGACAGTCACCAGAGACAACACTTGACAGCAACTGTACAAGAAATTCACTGGGGACATGTACTTGAAACACTGGTTCAATCATACTGTTTATTGAGCTGATGGTGAGTCTAGTGATGACCATTGTTCATCTCATTTGTCATGTCAACACCTCAACAGGGTACATACAAAATGTACAAATATGCTAACATGCATGCAGATAAACATGATACAACACTCCTACACCCTCCTGCAGCTAATAACTCTCCTCCGCCTCTCCTCTCTAATCACCACTACACCATTCCGTTTCAGTATCGGTCTATATCATCATTTCCTGTCTCTTGGGAATTTAGGAAATCCTATCCATGGGCACTCAAGGAAGAAACTACTGTTCTGGGTCTGTTGAATCCTTTTATCATCAGCATGGATGTTGGACTAGCTCCAGTTAGCAGCTTCCCCAGAATAAGCTTCATGGCAGATTCATTCCTCTTGAAGACAAGATTTGGTATGATGATATGGTACTGCATCTCACCGTTGACCAGACTGTCTGTGAATGCTGATACTGGGATACTTCAAAAGTTGAGGATAACACTCTCCTGACATTGGGAGATGTATACTCGGTACATGCAGAACATGACTTGCTGAAGAAACCCAGAGATAGGAACAAAATCCAATATACTGCAGCCCCTCAGTCAGTCCAATCTCACCTACACTTCAAGTCACATTCTTGTGAATAGTGAATACCACATTCTTGTGGTAGCAACACTTATCACCACCGTGGTCGGAATTTGAATCGGGAAGTAGCCATCAGGTTTGATTGTTTCGTTCAACCATTCGTTTCTAAGGTAGATGCAGTTCCGTAGGATGCGTAACACAGAGTTTTCCTGGAAGGGTAGGAGGGAAGGACAGTTCTTGTCATGTGTATACCTAACACAGAGTTTTCCTGGAAGGGCAGGAGGGAAGGGCGGTTCTTGTCATGTGTATACCTAACACAGAGTTTTCCTGGAAGGGCAGGAGGGAAGGGCGGTTTTTGTCATGTGTATACCTAACACTTCACATCTTAAGTCAGTATTTATGTTTGGTTTAAAGAACAGTAAAAATACATACAAAATGTACAAATATGCTAACATGCATGCAGATAAACATGATACAACACTCCTACACCCTCCTGCAGCTAATAACTCTCCTCCGCCTCTCCTCTCTAATCACCACTACACCATTCCGTTTCAGTATCGGTCTATATCATCATTTCCTGTCTCTTGGGAATTTAGGAAATCCTATCCATGGGCACTCAAGGAAGAAACTACTGTTCTGGGTCTGTTGAATCCTTTTATCATCAGCATGGATGTTGGACTAGCTCCAGTTAGCAGCTTCCCCAGAATAAGCTTCATGGCAGATTCATTCCTCTTGAAGACAAGATTTGGTATGATGATATGGTACTGCATCTCACCGTTGACCAGACTGTCTGTGAATGCTGATACTGGGATACTTCAAAAGTTGAGGATAACACTCTCCTGACATTGGGAGATGTATACTCGGTACATGCAGAACATGACTTGCTGAAGAAACCCAGAGATAGGAACAAAATCCAATATACTGCAGCCCCTCAGTCAGTCCAATCTCACCTACACTTCAAGTCACATTCTTCAATCACTGTGTGAGTACCATGCTGGATATTTTCTAAGTTGAGTCTTAGATAAACAAACACTGCAAGTCACTGCACCAGTTGA
>JACEFZ010007064.1:42500-62500 GCA_014155875.1 Cepaea nemoralis
TGAGAGTCAGGATCGACATCACATACTCAAAAACAGCCTCTCGTTTATAGAACATAGATGGCGCTGCTCATAGTTTGCTGCCGCCATCACCCGCATCGCAGCCAACCCCCGCTTGGCCTTTGTTATCACCTGGTCTTTGTACTCATTATAAGCAAGGCTTCCACCAACACGTTAAGACCCAGCGCGACGCGGTCTGCTGCCAAATCGGTCGCAGCTGTGTTTCGAACGTAGGTAAGCGGCTCATGAATCGCGTTAGCAAGCCCTAGGCCACGCTTTTCGTCATTCATATTTTAGTTATATTTCATCTGCAATAACAAAGTACTTGAAGGTAAACTACTGGGGGAAAACATCCTTCACCGCCTACACACATGGGACGTAAGAGAGCGACACAAGGCCTACAAGACATAGCTAATGAATGGAATGATATAAAAGCTTAACGATCGGGCCAAGCGTTTAAATACTTGATGATTATGATGATGATAATGATGATCATGATGATGATGCATGCAGACACCACACACTTTATAGGAGATTTAACAACTTACTATGCTGTAAACTTACAAAATGTTTCAGTCCACAGAATACCGCGAGTTTCAGACGCGATGATTCATCTTTCTATACAGTAAACTAATGGAACTTGTCAATTTCCATCTTAAAGCGTAACTGTAGAAAAACTTTGTTGTCTCTTGGATATCATAGAAAACCAGCCATAATATTCGATCTTCGATTCTTCGAGCTCTGTGGGATATGGACCTCTGCAGGGATTCAAACTAATATCTACGTGCTGAACTTGCCACAACTTTAATGGTTGTGTTTAATCATTACTAAGAGTTACAGTTACAGGTACAGGTAAATTAAAGCGTCTAGCATTCTTATCTGTCGGTCTCGTGGTGGTATTCGAATCCCCCCCCCCCCCCCCCCACTCCCCAAAGCGAAGATTTAAGACAAACATCTACCATTGGATGTGGGCTTTGCAAACTATATCACGGCTTTCTGCGAAAGATATTTACGCCACTTATTTTCATTTCTTTCTCCCACAAGAGCACAATTTTTTTCTCTCTATTTACAACGTGGCGTGTTGAAGGAATTCAGAAATCTAGAGTCGAAAATATTGCAACGGTCGAAACATTTCAGCATTACTTAAAACGGAATTTCTGAGCCGAGGTTATCGCACAGTGTCCTTGGCTAACTGTGTCAGTCAATGCCAAGAGTGATAATGTAAGCCCGCTGACTGGTTGGTGGTGATACGATACGTCGACTTATCGCCACCAGGAAATGTTCTGTGAAGTAAGTTTGACAGGTGCGATATAAACCACAGCCATCGAGTGTCAACTGGTCTGTAAAAGTATGTGACTAGCACCATATACCCAATACACATCAAGGCGTGCAATAACTTTCCTTTACGTTGTCTTCTACTTCTCCTTTCATCTCCCAGTGGAGCACAAACCCTCAACTAACACACCCAAGCCTTTTATCGACCGCTCCAAGATTGGTTGGATTTTGCAGCTAAGGTTTCTACATAATGAGGTGGCCAAGCTCACTCCAACAAGTCTTAGTAGCCTCTTCCGACCGTCTGTCATTTTTCTGTCATTTACTGCCTATATAAAATGGGCTTTTCATAAGTCTTTAGCCTGACCATGAAAGGGTAGGCGGAGAAAATTGAAATTTGTCACAGTGCTTATTCCTTCTCAATGTAGCCACCACCTGAATTTATGCATTTCTGCCATCTCTATGTGACTTTGAAAAGACCTTCACAATAAATCAACCTATTTTTCGAACTAAACCAGTTATCACAAGCCAATATGACATCTTTGTCACTGTCAAAACGATTTCCTTTCAGCTGTTTTTTTTTTTTTTTACGATTTGTAAAAAGAAACAAAGTCTGATGGAGCCAAATCTGGAGAATATAGTCTGTGTGGAAGAATTTCAATATTAAAATCATCGGCAGTTTGCATCACAAGCCGTGCTTTATGGGAGGGCGCGTTGTCTTGAAACACACGCAGAATTTGCGTACGCGCTATCCCTCGTTTTCTGGTCACAGCCTTTCTTAATTTGATAAGGAGGTTTGCATAGTACTGCCCATTAACTGTGTTGCCATGAAGAATGTAATCTTTCAATATGACACCATTGACGCCCCCCCCCCCCCCCGCCCCCCAAAAAAAGTCAGCATCACTTTTCTTGCAGAATTTTTGTGCTTTTTGCTTGACATGTGTTTCTCTCGGACATTGAACAAATAATATGAAAACTGTGGCCTGTCAAAACAAGAGTTTAGAAAGATTTTGGACATTTATTTGACAAATAAACAGAGAACAAATCAATCAATCAATCATGTGCCATGTCAGAAAGCATGGGCGGTCATGACTCGCATTTCACTCGATCACCAGAGTCGTGGATCAGCTCAGTGTTCCTGTATCGACCATGCCGTGTGGACAAGCCATCCAGGAATTTACTTCTCGGTCTTCCCCTTGGTCTGTTCCCTTCGATCTTGTCAGTTGTCACTAAGTTCTCCAATCCATTTCTTCTCATAACATGTCCAAAAATTGTTGACTGTCTACGTCTAATTTCTCTAATCAATTTACGATTTTCGTTTGTCTCCTGTAGTACTTGGTCATTGGTTTTTCTGTCAGTCCATGGTATTCTTTGCATTTTCCTCATAAACCACATTTCTGCAACCATCGGATGTTTTTCAGCTTGACTGCCTTTTGTCCAAGTTTCGCATCCATACAAAAAACAGGCTCTATGTAGCATCTCAACACTCGTTTTCTCGTTTCAATTGACATCTTTTTATTGAGTTTTCCACTGCATGCTGACAATTTTGGATTCTGGGTCATAATGGTGAAACCAAGTCTCATCTACCGTCACCATGGTCATCAACATGTTTTTCGACCGCCACTTGTTGAGCAACTGGCCACACCAAGCAACCAGTGTTTGTTTCTGTTCATGTGTCAGCAGGCACGGGGCCCAGCGGGCACACACTTTTCTCATGTTCAGTCTGTTGTGTAAAATTCTAAAAACTGTACGTTTACTCAGTTTTGCTGAACCCGATATCTCTGCAGTTGTCATTTTCCTATCATGGTCTATGATTTTCTTCACTTTTGCCGCATTTGCATCATTGCACTGTGAGGACGGTCGTCCTGATCTTGGCAGATCAGCAACTTTGGAACAACCACACTTAAACTGCAAACATCAATTTTTTACAGAAGCATACGAAGGACAGACTTCCTCAAACACTGGCTCCATCTCCCTGTGTATCTCTGTAGGTGTTTTCCCCTGTAACATCAAGAATTTAATCACAGTCCTGGCGTCTGATTTCTCCATTGTTCTGACAAACCATTGGATGTACTGATCTGGTCAATAGAGTGTGTTGTGTCGTGCACCATATCGGGAAAACCAGTTGAGGAGGGAAATTAATAATTCATATGTCCATTACAAACTGAATGAGCTATACATGAGCAAAATTTCAATTTTCTCCGCCTACTCCTTCATGGTCAGGCTAAAGACTTATTAGAAGCCCCTTGTACTTTGTGTATTTTGTATTGTGTATTTACCTATTATGTTGTGTGACTTTACAGAGGGTGAATACAAAACTTGGAACGACAATATTTTCAAACACTGCACAGTCATTAAAATGCACCCTATAGTACCTTGCGGTTTATGGCAAGGGGGCCATGAGTCTGACTAATTAAGGCCGCCTGGCTAGTGCAGTGGCCGCGATCTGTGCAGGTTAGGGTTTTCTTTTTGCGCCCGACAGAAAAAAATCCACACCTTACCGAGGATTCGAACCCGGGTCTCTTGAATGAGAATCCGGCATTCTAGCCACTCGGCCAGTCGTTCCTGTTACGACATGTGTGATAAATTATTGTGTGCTATTCTTTGCTTCTCACACAGGGGCTCTTAGTTTTTACAAGTGAAGAAACCTGTTTACACACGTTAAGGCACATGGGGCATATGTGGCTAGACCCATATTTTTATAGGCCAGTCGACACACGGTGGATGCTGTGGTCACTGTCAAGCCAGAAAAAGTTACTTCCTGAGACATCTTCCTGGTACAAATTTCAGGTTAGGTCGACCCGGAAGCCCAGGTGAATTTTTAAAAAAAAATTGAATCTGCGTCCTTAATTTGACCCACAGCTCAAGGACCCGGTTATCATGTGAACGTGCTTCACTGGCGATGAGGTGCTAATACCGCATTTCCTTGACCAAACGGCTGTCGATGGGTTTTGTTGTCAGTTACAAGCTGGCCAGCTCCACTCTCCTTTGACACATTTCCAGTAAACATTTTTAGAATCTGGGTCGACCCCGGAGCAACATCGTAACGAAATAAAATTTACACAGTTAGGAGGTTTTGAATCTTAGGGTAAAGAATCGCCAGGCGAGTACCCTAGCTATTGTGAAGAGCTGCGGACACACAGGGACATATACAGGTGACCTCATGTATGACACTATTCTTAATGTGCCTAGGGTTGTGGAATTTGCACACTACATCACGACTTTTTGCGATAGATATTCACTCCGTACATTGCCAGTAACTACACGAGCACAATTAGGGCTTTGTTTATAACGTCGCCTTTGAGATACCTAGCTTCGAAAGTACTGTAAAGGCAAAACGTTTCAGCGTTACTTAAGACAGAATTTCCTAGTCGAGGTATGTGTCCTTAGTTAACTGTGTCAGCCAATGACAAGAGTGATAATGGGTGTACGCTTACTGGTTGTTGGTAATACGATAAGTAAAATGTAACTGAAGTCTACAGCTGTACACAGAAAAGAAGGATACGATTAATATATCGAGTCAGGGTGTTCTAACAGACGAATAATTTCCCGGTTTAAAAACAAAAATTAAAACCAGCCACTCATCGATAAATTTAACCGTGTAACTGCTCATCAATGTATTCCGTGAAACGTCAAGTCGTGATGTGCCTTTGTCTTGTAGATTATGTTAATAAAGTTAGTTGCATATCCTTTACAGAACATTGCAGTCAACCCCATAATTTATTTGAATTTTGTGATTTGGTGGCAAGTTTATTTTCAGTAGTTTGCCATTGCTTTCTGAACGCACGGCACTCGCGCCAATATATGTAAAGCAGCGCAATACGGTCTGCTTCTAAATCTGCAACAGAAGTGTTTCGAACGCGGAATGCGCGATCACGAATTGCTTTTGTAACTCCATCGCCACAGAGCCGTGATTCCAGATTCTGTAGCTTGTGTAATCTCTTGAAGTTTGCCAGGTAGGCGACATATCACGGCCTGCGCCTTGAATCTGTCACTTTAACGTTCGCTTTGTGTTCACCACTCTTTGTATTTTAGCCTTCTTATTGGCGAGGGATTGGTATCCGATTCGTTGTCTCTGGATCAGGAAGAGGTATTGGGGAGAGGGGGGTGATATTACAGGGTTCCTTATTTGTTAAAATCGTTTAAAAGTGAATCGTCTGTGGCAAGTACCACATCTCTAAGGGCGTCCACTCTTTAGTACACCATGGATATATTAATGTACATGTGAACAGAACAATTACAATGAACAATTGATTAAATACAGACATTTAAATATAATAAGGTAGAGGAGCGGCTGGCCGAGTGGCTAGAATGCCGGATTCGGTAAGGTATGGAGTTTTTTTTTCTCGGGGGGGGGGGGGGGGGGGGAAGGGGGAGAGGAAAAAACTCTAGCCTGTACAGTTCGCGGCGACTGCACTAGCCAGGCGGCCTTAATTCCTCAGGCTCAAGACCCCCCCCCCCTCCCCCGCCATACACCCCAAGGTACTATATTGGCAGTAAATGACAGAAATATAGTAAGGTGTAGAAGTAATCCCGCAAATTGAAAATGCGCAAAACAAAAACCTGCCATTTTCATAATAAGTCTTCCTTAGATGACAATTGCAGCGACCAGCAAAACTTTGTCTCGTAGTGTCTTGCAAAAACAAATTCAGCTTGCAAGAATTTCGAACAATAAAATTGTCGTTTGCGTGTTGCATTCTTGAGATTGCGAGAAAGTAGCAAATGGTCGCTAGTACATTAAATGGGATATATTACTGAGATAAATTTACATTCTGAAACAATAAACAATTATTTCCACTCTTTCTGTCACATTTCAATACAAAAATAAATGCTGTTGTTTATTTGGATGAAGTTGTAGTTTAAATATTTTCTGCAGAGATAGAACTTAAAACTTACTGCACAACAGACTTTCACAAGTCTAATATGGATGCAATTGCATGTATGACTTCTCTTCTGTTCATTGCTTGGTTAACGATGACTGTCGAAAGTTCGAAATCATCGTAACTGCTATCATTCATTGATTAAAACTCATGAATGATTCTTTTAATATATGCAGTCTATGAAATTAGTTTTAGTGTAGTTTAGTTTAGTCGACGGTTCAACATCACGGTACACTGGTGTAACCCATAAGTGCTCCGTTCTACTCCTAACTCAAGCCGGAGTCCGGAGAATCTCAGCTCAGTGCACAAACTCTGTAGCACCGGCGAGGATCTTGGCATACCTTGGGTATCAATTTAACTCCAAATTTTGCCCAGGCAGCGCCGTTAGGCTACTTTTTTCGATTTGCAACTGCCAAGTTATTTTTTACGTGCGCAGCAATACAGACGGGCTTCCGATCTCAATACCCAGAGACCAGGGGACATTTTTACTAGAAGTCCACGTGAAAATATCCCGGCCCTCACCGAGGCTTGAACCCGGGACCTCCAGCACTCGAGGCGGACACCATACCTCGAGACCACTCAGCATTAGATTAATCCTTCCTCATCAAATGAGTACTATAGATCTCCAACGGTCAAGTTAATGGCTTATTATCAACAATATTACTACCCTATGTGCTGTAGCCGGGTCTGTGGTGAAAGAGTTACGTAATCCCGCAAGTCGCGTTTTAAAACACAGCTGCGGCGAATTGGAAGCAGATAGCCAGAGTTGGTTTCTCTAAAATGGTATGAGTATCGGTCGTTCAGAAAGCAGTGGCAAACTACTTAACGTAAACTTGCCCAGAAATCACAACAGCAAAAGAGCTGGGGTTGACTGCGACGTCCTGTAAAGGATTTGCAACTAACTTTTATGTGCTGTATGATCATTGAGAATGTGACAAAGTGCACAATATGCCGGTTGGTCGCTACAATGGTATTTTACTGTAAATAAAACACCGCAAGATATTTTTACAGCCATTGTAGAAGAAGTATTAAAGCGAGTAACTTAATAAATGGCATTTTAATAGTTCAAGAAGAAGAATACCATTTTGTGAACTTTTATTTACAGTTTCACGACTAACAGATTATCGAAGCCCATTAGAAATCTTAACGATCCCTTTGAATAGCACGTTTGACACAAGCATAACCAGAGGTAACTGGATATAAACTGCCACAGAACAGCGTTAAACAACCTTATTATATTCTCAGCACGGCGTTCTCATCTTGCATAAAACTAACAAGGCATGACAGTCATAGGATCACCAAATGATCATGTCTTGACATTTCTTCAACGATACTTTTAAAAGTTCACAATGTTATTCAGCGAGACGTTTAGCTCCTGCTCGGGTCAGTAAGCGGGGCATATGGTAATGTCTGCAGTGTAAGGTTTTAAAAGGTATAAAGGTAAAACAATCGACTCCATTCCACCAGGGTTTATCCCACATGTCTCGGTCTCGTTCCACAAAGCGGACAACCGAAAGATTCGCACAGGCGAACTCAGTAGCTCCAGCGATAGCCCAATAACTGTCTGGGGTGAATGGGTTCAAGTACCACATACGGTAGAGTCGGCTACAGTAGTAAATGTCCAGATTGGATAGAGTAAACAGCAATAGCAGAAGAATCATAACCATAGTGTTTGTCCAACGCCAAACGACGTAGTTGATCATTTTCTTTCACGGTTATCTGTTGTCTGTGTTTTGATGAGTTCGATGGTAGATCTTCTTCTGAATCACTCTGTTAATCCATCCATTGTTTTCTCCCTCTACTGACCCGGGCCTCTGTTATCCTCAGAAAAAAAACTGCACTAAACCGAATGATGGAGCCTGAGAAAAATGTAATTCTAGAGGGCTTTACACGCATTACCCCAAACCGATATTATATAAACTTACCCTACTCCACGAAAGTTAGAAAACGATTGGTAAGATGTTGTATAATGCGGGCACCACAGCAAGAATGGAGATTACGGACTTCAGATTCCAGAACCAAAAATAAACTGGAGAAAACAGAAGAGCTAGTATAGTGAAATGTAATTAATGTGGGAAAAACTAAACAAGAAAGACAGTCGAATAAAAAGGAACATATATGTGGAAAGTATAATCACTTGGAAAACGAATGATAATATAAGAAGCGCCAACTTCATTAAAATATCCGACAACAGAGAGGATTGCGGGGTCATGGTTACCCATGTCTGCTCCAGACCAGGCACACGAAACAAAAAGAAAAGACAACAAAGATGTGAAAAGAAGAAAGCTCATATTTGCATTTGCAGCAAAAAATACCAATACATAAGTATTAATAAAGTAGATAGGACAGAGCAAGGGGAAGATATCGTAAAAGATGAAGTCATGGTATCAAGGATTTTCCGTGGCGAAGTCGTCAAGCTGTCTGCCTGGCGATCCGAAGGTTGTTTGTTCGATTCCGAACTTCATCTTTCGGTTCACGGGTGCATTTTCTTGGAGACTCCTAGGGATTGTCGCTGGAGCTACGGAGTTCGTACTTTGTGCGACATTTTCAGCAGCCCCCCCCCCCCCCCCCCCGCGGAAAGAGACCGAGCCATATGGGATAAAACCCGGGGCAATGAAGTCGATCCTCTCAACTTTTAAGACTTTTTAAAGACAACTTTAGACAAATGAATACCAACTTAAAAAGCCTATTTACAGCCTTTTTACCCACATTGAAAGATATCAGGACAAGAACTGAAACATACTGTTGAATATCGGAAGATATGGATAAGTACGATCGTTCACGCTAGGCGGCAAGAAACTTAATGATGATATGAGTTACCAAGAATAGAGCGCTCGTCCAGAAGCTGAAATAACAATCCAGACTGAGTGCGCTAATGTAACAATTGGAATGGATTATGCTTAAAAACTATCCTGGCAAACGTTAAATCAGTTCTGCTGCATGGATTCAAAACATTTAGAAAGACTGCAACAATTACTAATAATCTTAAAATAATAATTAACTGGTGCGTGTGCAAAACAGACAGACTAAAAATGGTATGAGAGAACCATTAATTCGGAGATTAGCGAGAAAAATAGATATTCCAGCCAATCAAGATGCGAGGAAAAGACTCTTGTGTAGGACTGGATTTATTTTGAGACAGTATGATAACAATACAATCAAGCTGCCCTTCCTTTGAAAGCCACAGGGCGAATGCGACAGAGAAAGAGGTAAAATCACAATAAGTAAAAGAAGGTGTTGATCACGCACAGATTATGGTGGCTGCAGAATTCCAAGAGACGTTGTCCATTGTCATTGATCTTCCCAACGCCAAACTGTCCTAGACATGAAGGCCAAGATTTGTGGTCGGAGCCAACCCTGGCATTGAAATCCCCCAGGATAAAAAGATGTTGTTTCTCTGGTGTTTCACTGACTTCTTTGCTAAGGTCGTCATAGAACTTGTCTTTACATTCTGATGCTGCAGTTAGTGTTGGGGCGTAAACGCTTATAATACTAACTGGGCCTGCCTCTGTCTGGAGTTGGAGCTTCAATATTCTTTCACTGCCATCACCTAGTGGGATGATGGAATTAAGCAGCTTGTTTCTGATAGCGAAGCCAACTCCATGCTCCCTGGTCTCCCCGCACGGCTTGCCATGCCAGTAGAAAGTGAAGTCCCTCTCCTTGATGCTTCCAGATTCTTGGAGTCTGGTCTCTTGCAGGGCGACAATGTCTAGCCCCAGTCTTAGTAGTTCGTTGTTTATTACTGCAGGTGGGGCTGGTCTGGTTCGCTAGATCAGTTCCGCGTCTAGCGTTCGTTGTCTCGGATGGCTGTGTGAGGTGCACCAAAATGGGATCTTCCCAGCCAACGTGAGTTAGCGAGGCAGGCGTTTCAAGAATTTAACCGCATCGTGCAGCCAGGGTCGTGGTTTGAGCGGGCAAAAGAGCAAAATTTGTACGACCGTTCGACAAAGTCTCGATAAGCGCCCACTCTCTCTCGATGAGTAGTGGGCCTGCAGTCAGTAAGCTGGTATAGCGTTTTTTTTTCGGTTAGTCCTGCCGGCGTAGCTTGTAAGCTCGTCGGTAGGCGTCCAGTGGTTTTGCATGTATCACCTTGTACCGGGAGGGCGCGCTTTAGCGATGCTACTCTTGGCTTGCGTGTGCGTGAATAGTCCGTCTGTCCGATAGATATCTGGTTGATCCTGCCAGTAGTCATATGTTCAAGAATGTAGTCATACGCTTGTCTCAGCTTTTGCGATGCTACTCTCGGCTTGCGTGTGCATGAACGTCTGTCCGTTCAGTCGCCATGTGCACATTTGCGCTGGAGAGACTCAACCGTAAATCGGGAGATCTGCTCGCAATTTAGACGAGCAGCATCTTCTGTGGGCAGACTCTCGCCTCATGTTGTGTGTGGTCTGCTCTGGCGGTCAGTCCGTCTTCGGTGAAGGAAATCGTGTTGATCCTAAAAGAAATCATACGCTCATTGCTTGTCGCTACGCTTGTCTTAAAACTGAAAATTAAAGGGATTGACGGAAGGGCCGACATAAACAGGGATAACTGGCCGTGGCAGCCTAACGTCCACTGCATCTGTGTCCGTCTTCCAGTCGTCTTGCCATGCTCGCCACTGGAGCTAGACGGTCACAGACGAGGGAGCGGGGACGAGGGTGTTGCGCGACCACCTCCTCGCTATACAAAACCAAAGCGCAAGTCATTCGTTCCTCATCAAATCAAGATGTAGTGTAATGAATGGTCATCGTCAATGAATGGCCAACGTCATTCATGATGGACGAACATCGCGTGACTGCAGTTTTGCGGGCATCCACAATCTCAATTAGATCGTCTGAGATGCCAGGGGTCATGGTTCTTACGTTCCATGTTCCCAGCCTTAGGGCCGGTTGTTTTGTTTTTTTCTTGCTGTTAGGTGTATAGATTGCGGTCCATGTGTCAGAATTTTCCCCTAAGCTCCACACACCCTCAGGAGCAGATGAACCGTGGCGAGACAACACCTTATTGACTGGGGGATGCCCAGCTTAGGCGGGCGGTAGCTGTCTAGTGAGATACGATGATCTCTCCCACCGTCGGAAGTAGCCCCTGGCGCCTTGCTCTACACCAATCGAGCTTTAAGACTTATAACCGGCAAATGCTGCTTCCCGTGTTGTGTCACCGCTTTATACGGTGCTGAAGTGACCTCTTCAGGGCACAAGCCTGGGCAATGGAAATCGGAGAACCAGCTGTTGCCCAGTAGCAGGTTCCCCCTCTCCACGTCGCCGATGTTGACCAAGGAAAAGGCAGTAGCCAATGCAACTTGGCATCGGTGCCGTCGCAGGAGTTGCCAGAACTATGTTGTTTACAACATGGAACTGCCTTAGGGACTCCATCTCCTGATTTGTCCTCAGGGTTTACTCCCGAAGCCTTTCCCAAATGGGTATACCCGCAAGGCAGCGGAGGTTTGAGATTTAGAGTTCCTTCTCGTAGAAGAGATACCAACCAAGGCTGACGAGCCTCCTCTGCCCGGGAATCAATAAGGAGGGAAGTCTACCATTCTTCATTCCTGGCAGTGACCATACTGATCGGATGACCGTAGCCATTGTCTCTACTGAGAGATCCTCTGCCCACCGTCACCGACTTGAAACCATAACTAACAACTATCTGTCAGCTGCTCCCAAGTCCAATCCACCACCTGCTCACATGGCTTCACGTTACCCTGTTTGGGGGGGGGGGGGCTAAACGGGTACTCCACCTTGCCCAAGGGTGTCCCGTAGGCTAGCGGAGGGAAGGAGGCACCTTACTTCTCCTTTGATAGGGTGTACCCCTACCCCGTTACCCCAAGTAGTAGTAGTAGTAGTAGTAGTAGTAGTAGTAGTAGTAGTAGTAGTAGTAGTAGTAGTAGTAGTAGTAGTAGTAGTAGTAGTAGTAGACGAAGAAGAAGTGTAGGAGGGCACAAATAGGAGGAGAAGAGTAGGGGAGAAGGAAGATGGAGGCCAGACAACAGAAAAACTGAAATGAATAAAGTGTTTGAAATGTTACAATTCCCAGCTCTTTTCATGTCTAAAGAGGCACCGATACAGCGGCAGTTCCGTCTGAATGTATTACTGTGTTATCTGGAAGAGAAAAAAATCTCTTTCATACACTGTCAAAGATCTTCCGCCCTAAGATATGACATATCTTTTATGTTTATTATGCATCCAACAACATAAAACCGGGCCCCAGTACGCGTCTAGATTGGAAACAGAACTAATTTTGCATATTTCGCGCAGCATGTTAAGTAAATAAAGAGTTTGGTTTTTGTTAGCGTTTTCGTATTCACCTACTGTGCGCCCAGGCGCCCTGTAAGGATAGTTCCACTAATGTTGCTAATGTGAATAGCCGTAGGGTTTCAGGTTCGCCCGCGAACTGCGTATCTTCGCCACTGTGAACACCGCAGACGGGTTTTAATAACCACCTCTTGCGTTATCACCACGGTCGATGCAGTCTCTTTTGCGAGGCGTGTACATGTGAGTGTGGACCACATGCAAGGAGTACCATACAATGTTGGCCCAGGCAGTCGCAGTTGTATTTCTAACAGGTAGGTACATTTCTTGCCGACCCGGGGGTAATCTGTTCAAATCCCCATCTAAATAGGATATTTAAAAAACACATTCATTTAGCTTCCAGGTCGACCCAATTTAAAATGAGTTGTAGAAAATGTTCCGCAAAGTAAGGCGGCAGGCTTGGTATTGACTTCTTCACTCATCGAATTCAGATTGGTATATAAACAATATGAGGCGCGCACCATATACCCAAAACGCCTAAGGGTGTGAAAAGGAAGCTTTACTATTTAACTTTACTGTTTGATTTTTCTTCCCTTAATTTGGGACTAATGTGACGTCAATGTTTGTTGCACACTTCCGTGTGTTATTTAATAAAACACGGAAAGATACTGCAATACTTAGAACATGGAAGACATCAAAAGTATAGTGTATTTGATATTGATTTATGCACACACAATAATAAATATACCCTTCTCAAACAGACTATACAGCTTTTAAATGACAGCCGGAATATTTGCAAATGACCATCATTATCATCATCATCATCATCATCATCATCATCATCATCATCATCATCATCATCATCATCATCATCATCATCATCATCATCATCATCATCATCATCATCATCATCATCATTATCACCGAAAGCCATGGAAGGGGCTTCGCGTTTATGTGTCTTGCAGATCAAATTTCTCGGTGACTATTGATGATATATCTCCCCACCACCGTCTTAGGTCATTCGCATTGGACTGATTTTTGTGTGTGGATTAGCTTCCCTTTTACCAGTGTCTCTCGACATCAGGCGAGCACGCTCCGATTTCTGAGGTATTTGTAATTTAAGAGCCCCCCCCCCCTCCCCCTCCCCCTCCCCAGCGGCCCCAAATCCCTGAAGTCAATATTCAAGCACAAGAAGTCAACATTTTAGTCCAACTAACCGTTGTAGGGATTGAATCCGCTACCCCCGGCAGTCAGCATACCGGAAGTTTAAGAGCGAGCGCTGTTATCCATTCGGTCATGCCGAACTCATTGGTTTAATTTTGTAAATCATATCTGCCCAAGGCACTTAAGCCAACCTTTATTGCGGAGACGGTACCTTATTTATTGATTGGAGGCATTGACTTGAATTATGTCACTCGCATAATATTTGGAAGTAGTTGCCAATAAGAGGGGTGGGGTGGAGGAATGAGCAAATGGCATATCATGAGTGCATTATTTTCATGGGGTGGGTAGAGGAATTAGCACCATGACATATCATGAGTGCATTATTTTCATGGGGTGTATGGAGGAATTAGTACCATGGCATATCATGAGTGCATTATTTTCATGGGGCGGGTAGAGGAATTAGCACCTTGACATATCATGAGTGCATTATTTTCATGGGTAGGTGGAGGAATTAGCACCATGACATATCATAAGTGCATTATTTTCATGGGGTGGGTGGAGGAATTAGCACCATGACATATCATGAGTGCATTATTTTCATGGGGTGGGTGGAGGAATTAGAACCATTACATATCATGAGTGCATTATTTTCATGGGGTGGGTGGAGAAATTAGCACCATGACATATCATGAGTGCATTATTTTCATGGGGTGGGTGGAGGAATTAGCACCATGACATATCATGAGTGCATTATTTTCATGGGGTGGGTGGAGAAATTAGCAACATGACATATCATGAGTGCATTATTTCATGGGGTGGGTGGAGGAATTAGCACCATGACATATCATGAGTGCATTATTTTTATGGGGTGGGTGGAGGAATTAGCACCATGACATATCATGAGTGCATTATTTTCTTGGGGTGTATGGAGGAATTAGTACCATGACATATCATGAGTGCATTATTTTCATGGGGTGTATGGAGGAATTAGTACCATGGCATATCATGAGTGCATTATTTTCATGAAGTGGGTGGAGGAATTAGCACAATGACATATCATAAGTGCATTATTTTCATGGGGTGGGTGGAAGAATTAGCACCATGACATATCATGAGTGCATTATTTTCATGGGGGGGTGGAGGAATTAGCACCATGGCATATCATGAGTGCATTATTTTCATGGGTGTATGGAGGAATTAGCACATGACATATCATGGGTGCATTATTTTCATGGGGTGGGTGGAGGAATTAGCACCATGACATATCATGAGTGCATTATTTTCATGGGGTGGATGGAGGAATTAGTACCATGGCATATCATGGGTGCATTATTTTCATGGGGTGTATAGAGGAATTAGTACCATGGCATATCATGAGTGCATTATTTTCATGGGGTGGATGGAGGAATTAGTACCATGGCATATCATGGGTGCATTATTTTCATGGGGTGGATGGAGGAATTAGCACCATGACATATCATGAGTGCATTATTTTCATGGGGTGGATGGAGGAATTAGTACCATGGCATATCATGGGTGCATTATTTTCATGGGGTGTAATGGAGGAATTAGCACCATGACATATCATGAGTGCATTATTTTCATGGGTGGTGGAGGAATTAGCACATGACATATCATGAGTGCATATTTTCATGGGGTGGTATGGAGGAATTAGCACCATGACATATCATGAGTGCATTATTTTCATGGGGTGGATGGAGGAATTAGTACCATGGCATATCATGAGTGCATTATTTTCATGGGGTGTATGGAGGAATTAGTCACCATGACATATCATGAGTGCATTATTTTCATGGGGTGGGTGGAGAATTAGCACCATGACATATCATAGTGCATTATTTTCATGAGGGTGTGGAGGAATTAGCACATGACATATCATGAGTGCATTATTTTCATGGGTGGTAGGAGGAATTAACACCATGACATATCATGAGTGCATTATTTTCATGGGTAGGTGGAGGAATTAGCACCATGACATATCGTGAGTGCATTATTTTCATGGGTAGGTGGAGCAATTAGCACCATGACATATCATGAATGCATTATTTTCATGGGGTAGGTGGAGGAATTAACACCATGACATATCGTGGGTGCATTATTTTCATGGGGTGGGTGGAGGAATTAACACCATGACATATCGTGAGTGCATTATTGTCATGGGGTGGGTGGAGAAATTAGCACCATGACTATCATGAGTGCATTATTTTCATGGGTTGGGTGGAGGAATTAGCACTATGACATATCATAAGTGCATTATTTTTATGAGGTGGGCGGAGGCATTAACACCATGACATATCATAAGTGCATTATTTTCATGAGGTAGGTGGAGGAATTAGCACCAGGACATATCATGAGTGCATTATTTTCATGAGGTGAGTGGCGGAATTAGCACTATGATATATCACAAATGCATTATTTTCATGAGGTGGTTGGATTAGTTAGCACCATGACATATGAGTGCATTATTGTCATGGGGTGAGTGGGGGAATTGGCACGACATATTATGAGTGCATTATTTTCATGAGGTGGGTGGAGGAATTAGCACTATGACATATCATGAGTGCATTATTTTAATGGGATGGATGGAGGAATAAGCACCATGGCATATCGTGAGTGCATTATTTTCATGAAGTGGGTGGAGGAATTAACACCATGACATATCATGAGTGCATTATTGTCAAATGTTTAAAGAAACTACACATAAGTAGTGGCCATTGGGCACGTCACATCTCTCCAGCATGCTTTGTCCTAATGTAAACAGTAATACAACACATACCGGGATGGTTGGACCAAGGAACTAGGACTGAAATAGTTAAAGTATGGGATCTTTTAATGAAGTGAAGTGACCAATAACTTTCCTCATAGAGTCTTCCAGAAAATTATTACAATTAATCTGTATCTATGATAAGAGGCTGGGTCGTATAGGCCGAAAAAGCAGAATGTGATCACTCTGGAGACTGAACCCCGCCCACAGTATTAGTAGCAATGCACTAAGCACTATGCCACCATATATCCACATTTTTACTGTACTCATTCGGTACCATAGGTGTGTTTTTCACATTATGCCATTATGTTGTCTGTCTGTCTGTCTGTCTGTCTGTCTGTCTGTCTGTTTGTCTGTCTGTCTCACTCTATTCATCTCTCTCCCCTCTCTCCGCATCTCTGTCTCTTTCCCTCCCTCTTTGTTTTTCTGTGTGTCTTTCTCTCTGCCCAGCCTGTTATGTTGTCATGTGAAAATTATCTATCAGATCACTTTGTGGTCTTTCTTTTCTCGATCTTCTAGGTACCTTTCTCCATATAATTATCTTTTCGAGATTGTCATGTCTTTGAGTATGTCCAAAAGAATTTTATTTTATATGTCCGTCATCATCATCATCATCATCATCATCATCATCATCATCATCATCATCATCATCATCATCATCATCATCATCATCATCATCATCATCATCATCATCATCATAATCATCATCATCATCATCATCAGCAGCAGCAGCAGCAGCAGCATCATCACCATCATCATCATCATCATCATCATCATCATCATCATCATCATCATCATCATCATCATCATCATCATCATCATCATCATCATCATCATCATCATCATCATCATCAGCAGCAGCAGCAGCAGCATCATCATCACCATCTGTAACATAATTGTTTCAGACGTTGACATTCCCAGTCCCTTTACATTTCTCAATACTTAGTAGTTAACCACAGTAAGCGGTCTTGATACCCTAACTAAAAATAGAATAGAAGATTCTAGTTTAGGGGAAGGAAGATGAACTGTGGGGACTCCATTTGATTGGGTAACCCTTGGGCTGGTAACGCTCCTTAATACACAATTAGCCCGCCAGTCGAAGCATTGATTCCATCCAGTAAAGATGTGTTCAGGATGCAGTGGTAAAACTTTGCCCAAAAAGCATTCTTTGGGATGTGGTCATCTGCACTTCAGAGAATGAGGAAGATGGGGAGGCCTTTAATTACCAGGACAGCTCCAGGGAAGTCCTGAGCTCTGACTTCAACTCCAGCTGAAAAGTCAAACTCCAAAAAGTACATTATGAACAACAGGTTGCAAATGTTCAGCCTGAATTCACCAAATTCTGGCCTATACAGATGGCACTGAAGAAAAGTCTTTTACTAAAAGCCTAAGACAGGGATACTCTCCAATTTTGTAAAAGCTCCAGGCTATATCTTCAAGATAAATTCAAGAAGAAACCTTAAGAGGAGAGATTACCTGGTTTTCAGCATGTCACTACTGGCTAAGAGTGGACATTAAAGGTGCACTTGGAGCAGACTATATCACAGCTTATTATTAATATTGGCTGAAAGCTAAGGAGCAGAAGTTAATACATAGAGCAAATTCCCAAAAATGGATTAGTGCTAAGTAGGTGTGGTGATTCAGTTCCATCAGAAATCTTAGGAGAGATAGACTGAGAAGGAAGAATGCTGGGACATATTTGTTTCTTAGATCTTCTTCTATTGGAAATGTAGAAAATAGTCCTAAGTGTCAACTTCATGAACAGTCAACTCACCATTGAAAGGATAGGACTGTAAACTTTCTTCAAAACTGTGACAGCGGGAATAGCCTGAACCTGGAAATCATCATGGGGAGAACTGCAACCTGAGCTTGTCCAACACCCATCATAGGTGCTAAAAGGATTATACAGACCAGTGGAGCAGAATGTCCCTATGCTTGCCCCAAACTATGGCTTATTATGTGTTTCCCTCATTGACAGTAGAAGAAAGGATAGAAGTCTAAAGTGTTGTGGTGTAGGATAACCAATGGAGTAGAGATGTGAAGGAGGAGGAGGGTTTGTTTAGATTAAGGTTTCTGTGAGGATTGGGTGTTGTATTTGGGTTCATAATTATGTCAGTTATATTACATATAAATTAATATTTTGAAATGTGAATGTTGACAATATGAAGCCTGAGTCTTCACCTGACCAACGAACATTAATAAACTATTAGTAGTAAGAAAACAGTTTTTGAGATACATGTTCCTGTGGTTGTCTGGTACACTGTTGTCAGGCATCTTCATGGTGACTGTTACTCTACTGTTGTTGTTGGTTACAGAGATTGTGAAAGTTTTGTGTGGTTGTTGTCAAGTATCTTCCATGATGTATGACTTGTCTAATCTGTTGGTCTGATCATTCCTTGTGAATGTTTGTCCAACTGTTGTCAAGATCTTCTCATGTTGATGTCTTGTTCAACCAGTGTAAAGTACAGTTGTTGTTGTTTATGTTCACTACAATGGTACAATTGTCAATGTGATCATTTGTCCAAGTGTCTTGTGTCACTTGAAATAAATAACGAGATCAAAAATGAGGTTGGCGATCAGAGCACAGTCAGCTGGAGGATGAGAGAACTGCTTTCATTGGTTACTGTGGCTAACTGCCAAGATCTATATATATATATGGCCTAGAAGAGAAATCATCTATAAATAATTCTGTGTAGAACTTAACTTAGGTCTAATTTCTCACAGTGGGGGTACTTGATGAGCCAAAATTCTGAATGGTTTCTCTACAAGGGTTATGCGAGAATAAATATCAATACCTCTAGACAACACTTGCTGTTACTAACCTGTATCTTTTATGGAGAGATATACTTTATAGAACTTCACTCATTAGAACTTCTGTAATTCTCTATAAACCCACAGAAAAACCTCACACCATCATTCAACATCATCATCAACATCATCATCATCATCATCATCATCATCATCATCATCATCATCATCATCATCATCATCATCATCATCATCATCATCATCATCATCATCATCATCATCATCATCATCATCATCATCATCATCATCATCATCAGCAGCAGCATCATCATCACCACCATCATCAAAATCATCAACATCATCATCATCATCATCCATCATCATCATCATCATCGTCACCATCTTCTTCTTCCACGTTTGCATCTAGCAAAACCTGATGCGTTAAGTGGCAATATGTCTGCTCTACTCTGTCTATTAACTGAAGGTTTTTGTTCGGACATATCTTTTATTATTTCTATTTCGACACCTTTGAAGTGGTCGTAGTTGAAACGTCAGTTTAATCTTTCTACTGGGATTCTACTGTATTCTCGTACTTATGATATGTAGGCACGTAATCGCCTTTCTTTTTTCCGTTAGTAAATTAAAGTAACGTTTTGTAATGTAAATTAATGTAAAGCAATGTAAAGTAATGTAAAGTAAAGGATCCTGTTACAAGGACTGGTGCGTATTGGCAATATGATGATAGCCCCACAATTCTATAGACCAATCGGAACTCGATTTATGAGCAGATCAATATCACACAACGCCGCCTTTATCTCCCAAAATATTCCCTGATACACATTTTACGCTGAGTCATCCAGAGAGCTTGAATCATAAAAAAACTGCATCGATTGTGATTTGAACACATGAACACCGGGCCCCAATGCA
>JACEFZ010007064.1:67500-100000 GCA_014155875.1 Cepaea nemoralis
GCTTAGCCTCACTTCCGTATATTGGGCCTTCCGTTCACCATAGGCTGTTCTTCCGGAAACCAGAAGAATGCAGTGTGCAGATGACATCCACACAGTGAGCTTTCGATTCGGACTTTCCGCACAATGGATTTGCTATCCGAGCAATATTCCATTTCGTGCCACTAGGACACTTTTCCCACCTGTTTTGAAAGCCCACACAGTGAGCTATTGATTCGGACTTTCCACATAATGGATTTGCTATACAAGCAATATTCCATTTCGTGCCACTAGGACACTTTTTCCACCTTTTTTGAAAGCCCACACAGTGAGCTTTTGATTCGGACTTTCCACGTAATGGATCTCCTATCCAGCAATATTCCATTTCATGCCTCTGGGAGGCTTTTGTAACCGACATACCTGTGGTATGAAGTGTGGCAGTCTGAATACTTCTTCATACACCTTTAAATGTCAACCTGTATGTAGTTAAAGTAAGCTACGGTCAACTTGAGCTTGTTGATATCTCCATAGAGCTTGTCCTCAAATGAAGCAGGTGTGGGCCAAAATATCTTTCTCTGTTCTGCATATATTGGGCAGTCCTGAAGCAAATGTTTTGCTGTCATTTTTCCAGTTCGACAATTACATTCATCGGTATCTCCTATCTTTAGTTTATTGAACAAGTGGTATTTCAGCCTGTTATGTCCTGTGCGGAGTCTGAAGATTGCTACTTGTTCTCTTCTGTCGAGATTGTAATATGCATCATCCTTCTGGTGGCCTGGATGCTCTGATTCCCATTTGGTTCTATAGGTGCTTTTTATCAACCTCTTTGCCTCATTATAGGTTATGTCTATGTCAGGCTGTGGTAGTCGTCCGCCCTCTTTTGCCAGTCTGTCAGCCTCTTCATTTCCAGGTATACTGCAATGTGATGGGATCCACTGTATTACAACTTTTTTGGATTTCTGGCATAGACCATGGAGTGCTGCTCTTAGGTCAGCTATTTCTGTGCTGTTATTGCTATTCAGTATTGAGACAGCTGACTTTGCATCTGTGAAGATAGCTATTTGCTTCTCTTTATTTTCCTCCATCAAGAGCATTTCTGCTGCAGTTTTCAGAGCCTCTACCTCCGCTTTGAAGTTACTTGAAAACTTTCCAGTTGCCACTGAATGTGTTTTTTTTCACTCCATTTTTTTAAATTTAGGAGAATTCCTCCTCCTCCATTCTCTATTGAATTTTTGGCTGATCCATCTGTATATGCATGGGTCCAATTGCTGCTTGGGTAATGTTCTTTTATGTAGTTTAGGGTTATTTCTCTTCTTTCGGTTTCATGCTGAGTGTTCTTTTTCTCAATACCAGGAATGTTTTCTATCATCTCAGGCAGTTGCTGCTGTCTCCAAGCTGGGAACTTGTCTGCATTGTAAATAGGTTTGACTGTTGATATGTTAAGTATGGTATCTGCCCTAATCTTTCGTTTTGCAGTTTCTACAAAGTTGCTACGCTTCAGTCGTCCCTTTCCAAAACCACTAAACCTTTTATACATTGGGTGGTCTGTCAATCTTCTAAATTTTTCTGCTTGTTGCTGGGCTCTGCTATCTCTTCTATCCTGCATTGGTTGTAAACAAGTGATCTTTTCAAGTTCATTAATAGGCGTTGTCTTCAGGCTTCCAGTTATGATTCGCATTCCTTGATTTTGGACTCTACTTATTTTGTTAAAGTTTGACTTAGCTGCTGTTGCACAAGCTGCAATGCCATATTCCAGTATTGGCCTCACCCGTCCAGTATATAACTTCTTAAGAACTTTCTCATCTGCTCCCCACGTTGTACCAGCAAGCTTTTTCATGATTGCCATTCTTTGCCTTGCTCTTGTTCGATTTTTCTCAACCTGTGTTTTCCATGTCAGGCGACGATCAAAGGTGACTCCGAGATAGTTTGGATTTTCTTCATGGCGCAATATTTTTCCATTCAATACCAGCTTAGGTTGTTGAGTTTTATTTGAGAGGGAGAACACTGTGCATGTTGTTTTCTCCTCACTTATCTTCACTAGCCATGATTTTGACCAGTCCTCTAGTGCTAATAAGGCTTGCTGTATTCTGCTGTTAGCTGTACTAATATATTCTTCAGATGTCCATATGGCTAGGTCATCTGTAAAGGATGATGTGTGTACTCTGGCTGGAAAATTTTCTGTGATGTCGTTTATATATGCTAGGAATAATGTTGGTGAAAGAACTCCTCCTTGGGGGACACCTTGCTCCAACAGCATCATTTTGCTGGTTTGTCCTTGTACTTTTGTCCTGGCAGTTCTGTTCTCAAGGTAGTGGCTGATCCATTTGTACATTTTCCCACAAACATGCATTTTTTGCAGTTTTACTTTCAGTCCTTCCTTCCATACTTTATCAAATGCTTTTTCTAAATCTATCCAGACCGCTAGTGTGTGCTTTTTCTCTTGGAAGGCATCCTCTATTTCCTGAGCTATATAGGTTATTTGATCTTCAGTGGATCTGTACTTTCTGAATCCTGCTTGGTGTGGTGTTAAGAGTTTGTTTTCTTCCAGATGCCATGTTAGCCTGCCATTGATAATGCGTTCCATTAATTTTCCTACACAGCTAAGTAGACTGACAGGTCGATAGCCATTTGGTTCTTCCAGGTCTTTTCCTTTCTTTGGGATTGGTATTAGTATAGCTTCCTTCCATGCCTGTGGGACTATTCCCCTCTTCCAGCTGTAAGTTAGGACTGCTAGTAGTTTCTTTTTTGCCTTAGTGCCTAGTCCTATTAGCATTTCATTTGTGATTCCATCCTTTCCTGGTGATTTCTTCTTTTTTTAGGGTATTCATTGCCTGTTCCATTTCTTCCATTGTTAGATTTGCCATCATATATTCTGCTGCTGTCTCTGTATTTGTATGATGTATCTGTTTGTCTTTGATTGCTTTCTTCTGTTCGGTTGTAATATCAATGTGGTTTGCATTTGCATAGTGTTCCATTAGTGCATTTGCAGCCTTTTTTTCCTGTAAGCAAGGCATTTCCTTGTTTAATTGTTATTTGTTTGTTGCTAGGTCCTTCATTGTTCATGGCTTTCACTAGTTTCCATAGTTTGTTTCCATCCCTGTCAAAATTCAGGTTTTCTGTTTTTTCCCTCCAACAATCTCTTGTTGTTTGATTTACTGTTCTTTTATATTTTGCTGAGATGGCTTTGAGAGAGATATTCGCTTCAATTGTTTGTTCTCTCTCTGCTGTCTTCCTGGCATCTTCAACTTTGTCCTCCAAACTTTGTAGTTCTTCAGTCCAGTATGGTTTGTAATTTTTCCTCGCTCCTCTTGGAATGGACTCAGTGGCTGCCTGTATTATCGCTCTGTTTAGACTTTCCACCATTTGCTTTATGTTGCCATATCGTGTATTTATGTTTTCACAATATTTGTCTGTTAGTATGGCAAATCTGTCCCAATTTGCTCGTTTGTAATTCCAGCGGGGCAAGGGCTTTTGCTCCTGTGGAACATACTCCATATTCATTACAAGCTTGATTGGTCTGTGGTCACTACCTGCTAATTGGTCCAGCACATGGCGATCGATTTTGTGGAGGATGTCTCCTGTGCAGAAAGCTAAGTCTGGAGTAGAAGTGGTAAGCCATCTTCTGGAGTAGAAGCTCGGTGTGTCATCCGCTTTGTTGAGTAGATGGAGATTTGAGTCTATTTCCCAGTCCTCCAATTCATCTCCTCTTTTGTCAGTATCTGGGTATCCCCATCTTTCTGAACGGCTATTGAAGTCTCCGACAATAATGCAGTTTGTGTCAGTTATTTTCATGTTTGAGAGTGTAAGGTCCTTATCTGCTGGGCTATACAGATTGTAGATTCTTATTTTCACGTCCTTTATCATTATATCAACACCTATAATTTCCGTTTGGTTGTCAGAGATCACAGATACTTCGCTGCGAGGTATTGTATTTCGTGTAAGTATTAGAACTCCTCCTTTGTGTCCTTCGCGGTCGAAACGTGTGGCCTGATATCCTCTGACTGAGAATTTGTGATTGGCGTTGAGGTGTGTCTCTTGAATGCATGCCACATCTATTCTATCTTTATGAAGACGGTTCCCCTCGATCTTACCAGTTGTCACCAAATTCTCTAAATAATTTCTTATAACATGCCCAAAAAATTGTGACTGTCTACGTCTAATGTCTCTAATCAGTTTACAATCTTCATTTAGACACTTCCCAGGTCTTAGAAAATAATCCTGGCTCGCCTGTGATCTGAACCAGGACCACTTTCGTGGGCGGAAAGCGCACTAACCACAAAGCCACCATGGTTCTCTCTCTCAAAATTAAGATATTGTAAGAGATGTTTTTCCTTCAACCAGTTGAGGTCTCGGTCGCCTTGTAGCCAACTTACTCAGTTACCAACTGTAGCCAGACTAGCATTGATTGCTATACAACCGACGTCAATACGTGAAATATCAACGAGGATGCTTGACAAAATATCAAACATATCTTCGTTTTTGTTTGTTCGCTAGCTCTTTGAATTCAAGCGTAGTCCATAAACGTGCTACTACTGCATTGGACTGATTAGCATCCCTTTTACGAGTGTCCCTTGCCATCACGTAAACCCTCTCCAACTTCTGAGGTACTTGTAATATACATCCCCAAGTCAAGGTTGATAAGTCAGCATTTTAGTCCAACTGATCAGTGTAGGGGTTAAACCCCATACCTCGGCATCAGTGCACCGACATTTAACAGTTAAGGCTTTAATCCATTAACTATCTGTATCTCATGTTTCATTTTGTAAACATCTTTTGAATAGCGCACTGCGCATAAATATAGGTCACGTTTCATCTGTTTACATCTCTCTATGAGTATCGATACAGTAACTACTGCATCCCTTGTTTATCTATCCGTAATAAACCGAAAGTAGTCTCTGAACTTTCTGGTTTTTGCGTCTTTTTATTTTCCCTTGGAAGTCTTTGAATTTTTCTCAGAAGCCACACTCATGCTGCCATCAAGTGTTTCGGGGCATGTATGCTTGATATTCCAATGGTAGATAACAGTGCTGGCTATATATTGCACTTTACAACGGTTTTTTTCCGCACTGCAAATGATAGCTTTTAAAAAAAAATTTATATATCTACATTATCGTAGTGATTAACACAGGGTCTCCGTGGCGAAGAGGTCAAGCCGTCTGGCTCGGGCTTCTAAGGTTGTGGGTTCGATTCCGAGCCGCGTCCTTCGGTTCACGACTGCATTTTTAGGAGACTCCTGAGGGTTGTCGCTGGAGCTATGGAGTTCGTGCTTTGTGCGACGCTTTCCGCGCTGAGGAAAGAGACTGGGCCATATGTGATAAAAACCCGGTGTAATGAAGTCATCTTTTAAGCGACTTTTTTAAAGAAGTGATTAACAGGTCTTTTAATCGCGAAAATCATTACCATCAACATCACCATAACCACTATCAAGATCATCATCATCATCATCGCTATCCCTGCCACTATTATCACCATAATCATCGCTATCACCACCATCATCATCATCACCATTACCATAGCTATCACCACTACTATCATCATCCCCACCAACACTCTCGCCTTCACCATCATCATCGTGCAATGCTTTCTCCGTATAGAAGGTCCGTTGTTATGACCCTCCAACGCTGTGTCTTATAGGTGCTCTCAGATATCTTCTATTCTATCTCTTGGTATTATCTGCCCAGATGCGAGGTTGCCTTCCGCTAGGACCCATGCTGCTCAATATTTCCCTGGGTCTCGGTAGCCTAGTAGTTAACCTACTCAGTTACCAGCTGTAGTCAGGATAGTACTGACTGCTGTAGAACGACGTCAACTGGGAATGAACGTGAAATATCAACGCGAAGCTTGACAAATTGTAACACAGATCTTCATTTGTTTGTTCACGTCCTCTTTTAATTCAAACAAATCTCGCGAGAAGAAGCTGTGTCTCTTTTATTTACAAAATGAATTGCTTACTGGCCTGTGTAAACATGAGCAACACAATACATGAATGTACCTTGTCGTATGTCACTGGTAAGGTGTTCTGGGGGTACACCGCAGTTAGTGACAGAGTCTTGTTCTGTCAGGTTCTCGTCTTCTCTCTTGTAATGCCTTCGGGATCGACTCTCGTGCACTGGATACCAAAGACTGCTCTGACAAACCAAACAAGGAATCATTTGTAAGTAAAGTACCTTTCTACACGACATATACACATTGAACATATGGCGGCTGACTCATATTTGTATAGATCAGTCGGCACTAGATGATGGTATTGTCAATACCAGGCCAGCCATATTTATTTTCCAAGACATTTTTTAATATTCATTTTAGAGTGGGTCTAACTGGAAATCCAGGACAATTTCAAAAATCCACGTGGATTCGAACCCATGGCCACCGGACCGGTAGACAAGCGTCTGGTCAATGAGCCATATCGCCGCTCCCAGCATCACTCGTGAATCAATGAAAATATGGGCCACCGTTATACAGTGTGCGCCTGAAGTGATACAGTGAAATATAGCAGGCAATAAATTGTGAATCTGCGACTGCACAGTTCACACGTGCGTGTACCTGAAGTTCTATCAGTGACAAAGTGTGTAATGTTTTCAGTGACAAAGTGTGTAATGTTTTTCAGTCTTAAGAGATTGTATCTATTCTTGATACATTAATTATTTTATGGTTTTTAATCCTACAGTAAAATTATCTTTGCCTTTGAAGCAAATACACATTATTGTAACAATGAATAGAGTTTCATCTTCACAATAACAATTAATAACAAATAAAATAGCAAGTCCAGAAGCAGGGGTCTGCTGTGGGTATGTGATGTACAGGGACAACCATATTATGTAGGCATGAGTGCATGGAGGAATTGGAGTCCGATCTTTGCCTCTTTTAGCGGACGACGAAGGCAGACGTCGAAACCTTGTCCGACATGGCTTATGAGATTATCAGCATAGTCCTACAGAGATTACGCTGACGAGCCAGCTACAGTTACAATCGCTGCAATTAATCTCCAACGTTAAAAGACGAATATCTATTGCTCTTCAAAAACTAAAATAACTGAATAAATTGTGGAGAGGGACAGACAGAACTACACAAATTAGATTTTTAAGAGCATGCATCTTTCCCATTGCAACATACGACTGTGAAACCTGGACACTTACTAAACAAGCTGAACAGCGCATAAATGCCTTTGAATATAAATGTTATAGAAGAGTTCTAAGAATATCTTGGATAAAGAAAAGAACAAATGCATCCATACTTCAAGAGCTGAATATTGAAGAAAGTTGGCCATTAAAGACGATAAAACAAAGAAAATTGAAATATTTTGGTAACTTGAAACATCACGGAAGTTTGGAGAGAACAATAATGGAGCTGTATATGCCTGGGAAGAGAGGAAGAGGAAGCCCAAAGAGAAGATGGGTGCAGGATATGGTAGATGATCTCCAAATGGGTTATCGGACGCGGGACTTCTTGCTTATGATCGAGAGCTTTTCCGGAAAGTTGTAATGTGAGCGACTTTCTGCAAAGGACATGCTACTGAATGAATGAATGAATGAATGAATGAATGAATGAATGAATAAATGAATGAATGAATGAATGAATGAATGAATGAATGAATCTCCAACACGCGTCTCCTCCTAAAGGCTCTGTCACCTCATGATGTTATCTCCACAATTGTTGTCTACAACTTGCGTGACTGCATTCGACATTTTCCTATAACATAGGATTAATGTACATGCACCTACTGAAGAGAAAGAAGATGATATTAAAGAAGACTTTTATAATGATCTGGAAGATGTCATAGAAGAAACCTCAAAACAGGACATCCTGATTGTGCTGGGAGACTTCAATGCAAAAATAGGTAGAGAGCAAACTAATAAAAAAGTGGCCGGTATGGAAAGCCTACATTCAACTTCAAATGATAATGGATGGAGAGTCATCAACCTGGCTGAAGCCAAAGGACTGCAGATTAGCAGTACCAAACTACATAGAAAGGATATACACAAACAAACTTGGAAATCATGTGACAAGAGAACCTATAATCAAATAGATCACATTTTAATTAACAACAGAAATGCATCAAACATACAGCAAGTCAGAAGTTATAGAGGAGCTGAGTGCCACAGTGACCACTTCCTCGTTGGAGCAAAATTTAAAATAAAACTTAAGAGAGCTTTCTATACTAAATTACAAAGATTACACCCAACATATAACAGAGAAAAACTACAAGGCATTACAGTCAAAGAGAAATTTACAGATGAAATAAAATGTAAACTTGAAACTCTGCAAAACCCTTCGGAGGAAAGCGTTGACCAAACTTGGTTGAACATCAAGAATACAATTCAATCTACCGCAGAAGAATGTCTCGGTGTGTTAACCACGCATAGAAAGAATAGATGGTTCAATCAAAAATGTGAAGAAGCAGTCATTAGGAAAAAGAATGCAAGACATGTATGGTTAAATGACATCAATAACATCCTAAAGGAAGAGCATTATAGAAATGAATGTAAAGAGGCTACAAAAATAGTCAGACAGCAGAAGCGAGAATATATGAGTAATATAATCAAAGATATGGAAACTAATCACCAGAAAAATGAATCCAGAAAGTTTTTTAAAGAACTGAAGTCAATGAAACGAGGGCACCAACAAAACACATATGGTTTAAAAGACACAAATGGGAATATGATAAATACCAATGAGGAAATGTGCAACACATGGAAAGAATATTTTATTGAATTACTAAACTGTGAAGCTCCAAGTAACATTTTCCCACAGGAAGAGGTTCTAACATGCGAACCACAAATTGAAGAACCTACATTTGAAGAAATCCTATATGTAATCACACGACTTAAAAACAATAAGGCAACTGGGACTGATGGAATTGCTGCTGAATTTATAAAGGCAGGTGGCTATGCATTACATCTAAAGCTATACGAACTAATAATAAAAATCTGGAGGACAGAAGAATTACCCTATGACTGGAAAGAGTCATTATTGATACCTATCTTTAAGAAAGGAGACAAGTTCCAATGTGGAAATTATAGAGGAATATCACTACTGTCCACAAGCTATAAGATACTATCCGCAATATTACTAAATAGACCAAAACCATATTCAGAAGACATATTAGGTGACTACCAGGCGGGTTTTAGACAAAACAGATCAACAATAGATCAGATATTTATCTTACGACAAATAGCCGAGAAACATTGGGAATATAAAAGAGATCTCCATAACATTTTTGTGGATTTTAAAAAGGCTTATGATAGTGTCCATAGGAATAGTCTATGGAATGCTATGCAGGAATTTGGACTACCAAGGAAGTTAATCAACATGACCAGACTATGCATGGAAGATACTTATAATATAGATGCTTGCTTGCTTGTGTTCGTTGGCTTGAGCTCCAACGCAAAGTCCTGTATGTCGGATGAAGACATCCTGTTGTCCAGCATCAGTGTGATGTCATACAGGACCTGAGTTTTGCGTGAGTATCCGTTGTCCCATGTCTGGCTTATTGGTGTGCAGACTGGTGGTTCCTCGCCGTACAGGCAGACACTCTCCGACTTCGGAGGAATCGGCGATCCTATTGACTTCAACCAGGACCCCGAAGGGACCTGTTACCCAGGACGCTCGACGAGGACGCGTCAATAGGTCTTGGCCAGAATATAACCCGGCCCTGGTGCCTTGGAAACACCTCTGCGTCCCTTATAATATAGTAACATATAAAGGCAGGAAATCAGACCCCTTCCAAATAACATCTGACTTGAAACAAGGTGATGCACTATCGCCGCTACTCTTCAATCTGGCTCTAGAGATAGTTGTAAGGAAGATAAAGGAGGAATGTGATATTGGAGGAACATCCAAGCTGCTTGGTTATGCAGATGATATAGATATTATAGGGCAAAGTGAACAAAAGACATTGGAAATACTGACTCACTTAAAGGAAAAAGCCCAACAGATGGGGCTGGTTATCAACCAAGATAAGACAGAATATATGGTAATTTCAGGAGACGGAATGGCTAAAAACTCTGGCCACATACAAATAGATACTATGACCATTAAAAGAACGGAAACATACAAATACCTGGGTACAATCTTCAACTGCTCCAACATCATAAGGGAAGAAATACAAACTAGAATCAACTCTAGAAATAAGATATACTATGCACTGCAACATCTACTAAAATCAAAGGCGCTATCTCGTAACACCAAAATCACAATATACAAAACACTGATCAGACCAGTTGTGCTGTATGGCTCTGAAACCTGGAGTACAACGAAAGGAGACGAAGCCTTGTTACAAACCTTTGAGAAGAAAATTTTAAGACTCATCTTTGGACACATTAGGGATACACAAAGTGGAGAGTGGAAAAGAAGAAGTAACAAAGACATTTATGATCTGTTTAAGTCCCCGCTAATCACTGGTATCATGAAGGCTAACAGACTACAATGGCTGGGGCATATAGAAAGAATGGAAGATAATAGGGAAACAAAACTCGCTTACACTCAGGAAATAAATGACCGTAGACCCCGAGGTAGACCAAGAAGACGGTGGAGAGATAATACATGTACAGACCTACAAGCACTTGGAATCAACGACTGGCAAGAGAAGGTCCAACAGAGAGACGAATGGAGACGGATTGTATTTGCAGCAAAGAACCTCAATGGCTCGGAAAGCTGAAGAAGAAGAAGAAGAAGAAGAAGAAGAAGAAGAAGAAGAAGAAGAAGAAGAAGAAGAAGAAGAAGAAGAGATAGTTTTTATCACTGCACATACACCTTTTAACGTAATTAAAATATTTGACTTCATCTCGCTGTACAACTTCAATCAACCCTCTTTTCATTTCTAGTTTCTCTAAGACTTCTTAATTTTTTTGATTTTGTTTCTATGAAATTATCATAATTATTAACAGATCTTTCGTAGAATGTCGCTCTCATCACGGCTCCCAGAAAGGATTCTCAATCCGTTCTTATTCGGCTACCATGTTAGTTTCCTGGGATGCACATTGTGACAATTCCCCCTTGATCCCCACATCCACATGGCGGTGGGCCATCAGAGTTTAGCAAACTTTCATGTTGCCAGGGTAACTGTGTACATTGCCCTGTGGTGTTCACGTTAGCAACAAAAATCCCCCCCCCCTCTTCCACAGAGGTGTCCACTTACCGCGGTGGAAACTAGATCCCCAGAGCTACATAAGCTACATCGTGGTGTGTTTCCCTCTAACGCGAGATGGTGCAGAAAGGATTTTCCTTCGACGAGTTTTGAGACTGATCGCATTTCTCAAATTCGTCAGTACTTTTAGAAGGATTTCCGTGAAATATGATCGGTTTTTATATGATCATTTCCATAATCTCATTTCTATGTTCTATTTTATTGTAAAGCATTCAGTAGACATCATTGTATATTATTCTAAATATTTCGGCCACGTTAAAAGACATACTACTTTCATAAACACCATACAGGAGGGTAAGGTTGAAGGCAAGCGAGCAAGAGGTAGACAAAGGTACAAGTGGGAAAATAACATCAACAGATAGTTGAACAGCACTCTGACAGAATGTATAATCATGGTCAAAGACAGTGTTGGAGATCCAATGCAACCAACCTTCAGTGTGGAGACGGCACCTGATTGATTAAGTGATTAGCAAACCTACATCAATGTTGAAGCAGTACAACCATCTGATGCCTATTCGCTCGTATTATTTTGTATAAAGGTAGTCTCATAGCAGATACTACCATTAAGGTGTAAAGTGATGGGGCTTCACATATTATATAGAATGGCATGTGAGGTTGTGATGTTGAGACCACAAGTAGCCTGACTATTGAAGTCATGGCAGTAAGTAAAACAATAACATGGCTCGAGATACAGACATTCACTAGGGTCCTTAGCGACTCAGTGAGCATGCTCAAGAGAATAGAGACGGGGTGGATCCGAAGAGAGTGGTTCCTGTCTCTGGAGCGGTCTCGGCTGGCAAAGATTAGTTTCATCGTCGTGCCAGGGCACGCGGGATCACAAGGAAATTAGCGGGCTGACAAGCTCGCAGGTAAGGCTAATGTGGAGGGCGGACGCTCCATGGACCATTCTGACATACTGAATACACTACGAGAAGTAAGACTTTTGCGAGAACCAAGTGATGATTGCGAATCTACAACCATGGTCAGACTGCGATAACAGAAAATTAAAAGAGGGGTGGCCAAACAAGAACACTACGTAGGAAGCCAAAGAAGATTGATAAACCAGCACAGAACCGGTGTCGTTAGCCGCGATACACAGTGGGATTTACTGAGGAGGGGATCCGAGCACTTATGGACTGAATGGTTCGATGTGCAATGAGGATGATCTGTCGATTAACTAACTAACTATGTGAGGTAGAGTACAGTTCCCTTATTCGTCATCATTCCTTCCAACTTCAGTGATGCCGCGTTGACCCAAAACTGTAATGGTACGGGGAAAAAAACCGAAAATGTCCTGCCCCTGCAAGAGATTGAGCCCCCGGACTACCGCCTTGGCAGGCAGGCCCACAAACACTATGCCACCACTGCTTCTACTTGCGTATTAACATTTTACAATAAATTTAAGTAATCTCGAAAGAAGAAGCGATGTATATTCAAGTGACTCATAGCTGTGGGTCATCACATTAAATAGCAACCATGTCCAGAAGTAGGCAGGAGCCTGCTATGGGTCAGTGATATGATAGGGTCATGACATGTTGTAGGCCTGAATAGGCGGAGCACATTCATCATCATCATCATCATCATCATCACATGCCCTGCCATCTGGCGTAGTCGTTCATGTCTCTCTACATATCTTGGTCTTTGGTGTTCTAAATCAACTCTGCAGATGATATTCCTCCATGCCACCGTCTCAGTCCACCCAGCACCATTTCTCTTGATGAGCCTCTGCTTCTCTTCTCCTTGGTCTTTCCAGTCGTCACGATGTTCACCAATGTCTCTCTTCTCACGACAAAAGAAAGCTGTTTGTCTCTCTCTTATAGTTGTATATAATTTTGTAGTTTCATTAGCCTTTTTCATGCAATCGACATTCCAATATTCTTTACCACACAGCACAACAGTACTTTATTTCTTACAATCCATGATAGTGACTAATTGTATAAGATACTCTTCATTTTCTGAAATGCAGCGTTTGATTGCCATATTCTGTTCTTAAACTCTGCTGTGCACATTCCGTCTGATGTTATACATGCATAATTAGTTGTGTTAATAATTTATACTTCATAGCGTGACAGACCAGACGTTTACAGGCATGTGCCTATTCGAGAAACTTCCTCCAGCATTCACATGTCAGTCGTTGTCGCATGTAGTGCACGTTACATGTCATGCATGACGTCCACTAATTGCTGGGGAAGTTAACTGTAAACATGTAGTGTACAGGAGACAGTCAGTTATTACACGCTGCATTTGTATTTACAAGTTTGGGAGAATACATCACCAATGTGTCTGCATGTATATGGGTATGCAGGCAGTAAGAATGATTGTATGTGTGCCTGTGTATGTGTATATCTGTGTATATGTGTATCTGTTTGCCTGTCTACCTGCATGTATATGTGTATCTGTTTGCCTGTCTACCTGCATGTATGCGTGTGTGGGTGCATGCGTGGGGGTACTTGCGGATGCTTACACTCTCGTTTCTCCACTACAATCGCACATTGATAACGCTATTTACACATCACCACTGCATTTACACAGAACTGTTATCATTACATCCAGTCGGTTCTCTTCTCTTTACATTCATATATACCGGTTCCCACAACAAGCACACATTACTATTTACATTTTTTCCCCCATTCGCTCGCTTTGAACTCAATCGTAGTCCACACTGAACTGAATTTTGCATGTGGATTAGCTTACCCTTTTGCCAGTGTCCCTCGCCATGAGGCGGACACAATCCGACTGCTGAAGTACTTGTAATGTATATCCCCAAGTCAAGGACGAAAAGTCAACGTTTAAATCCAACTGAACGATGTTGGGAGATAACCCATTACCTCAGACATCAGCACACCAGAAATTGAAGAGCGAGGACTTTCGGCCATGCGATTTTCAATTGATACATCTTCACTATACTCACACAAGACTCTCGTCTTTATATTCAAACAGTTCTGTTATCGATACATTCACATTTATCGCTTCCTACAACATGAACACATTACTGTTATAACGTTATTAACTAACTACCACTGCATTCATACACTTCCGTTGTCTTTACATCAAGACCGTTCTATTATCTATACATTCACATATCGGTTCCTATTACAGAAACACGCTGTGGTTATAACGCTATTAACAAACTTCATTCACACACTGTTGTTCGCTGTACACCCAAAAGTAAACTGTTATCAACACATTCACACATACCGTGTACCACTACAATAATCACGTGTGTGCTTATGGTAACGAAGTTGCCGGCCCGCTTGCCTGCCGGCTCGGTGGGCATGTGTTCGAAGACACATCAACGCGGATATTTTAGACGGTGACATGAGCTCCCGGTTCGTCCGTCTGAAATTGGTGCTATAAAGTGTTTTAGTCAGAAAGGGCGGTATGAATGATACTGACCATATCACCCATCGAGTGTCGGTTGAACTAGGACTTCTTCTTCTTCGCTCCTCTTTTGAGAGGAACGCATCACACTTAATTATGCACCGCAAAGGTCAGACTTAGGCATACATTTGTGTAAGATATTCCTTGAGACAAAGACTGGTGAAGTCAACCATACACAAACCGACGGAAAGCAAGGGGTAACCACCACTGTATTTTCCCCAAGATTAATCATGCTTCGAAATAACATTGATCAAGATAACAACACCGTCTTGTGTCATGGCACGGAAGGGAGTCAACACACGAATTGATCCATGACGTCGGAGATCGTAATTTATGGAGAGGCTTGATCGACCACGCCAGCCGGCAAGGCACTGGATGATGAGACATATTCCAACCAAGGTAACGGGCTCCACCCACCCGTATCTTTAGTTAGTTGTATATCTATTACATGACGCCGCAGTCAACCCTAGGAATTATTAGCTGTTTGTGTTCTCTTGGCAAGTTTACGGTCAGTAGTTTGTCAATAATTTCTCAAAGACCTGGACTCATACCATTGTATAAAACCTAACAAAAGGCGGTGTGCTTCCAAATCGCGGGATTGCGAATTGCGTACGTAACCTTTAGGTTATAGCGCCAGCTATGATGTGTAGGTTTACTTTAGGTTATAGCGCCAGCTATGATGTGTAGGTTTACTTTAGGTTATAGCGCCAGTTATGATGTGTAGGTTTACTTTAGGTTATAGCGCCAGTTATGATGTGTAGGTTTACTTTAGGTTATAGCGCCAGCTATGATGTGTAGGTTTACTTTAGGTTATAGCGCCAGTTATGATGTGTAGGTTTACTTTAGGTTATAGCGCCAGCTATGATGTGTAGGTTTACTTTAGGTTATAGCGCCAGTTATGATGTGTAGGTTACTTTAGGTTATAGCGCCAGTTATGATGTGTAGGTTTACTTTAGGTTATAGCGCCAGCTATGATGTGTAGGTTTACTTTAGGTTATAGCGCCAGTTATGATGTGTAGGTTTACTTTAGGTTATAGCGCCAGCTATGATGTGTAGGTTTACTTTAGGTTATAGCGCCAGTTATGATGTGTAGGTTTACTTTAGGTTATAGCGCCAGCTATGATGTGTAGGTTTACTTTAGGTCATAGCGCCAGCTATGATGTGTAGGTTTACTTTTTCTAACAGTTTTGCCTGGGCAGCTGCCTTACGGCATACTGTTTGCGATTTCCAAGTGCCGTGTGACTATAAACCCAATACGCCTAACGGTTTGTGAAGAGTCCTTTACGTTAATTTATTACAGTCAAACATTACATCCCTTGACTTCACGTTAATTTATTACAATCACATATAACACTTCAAACGTCATTCAGACAGTGTCGAGTCTCCAGCGTATGGCAACCCGTGCACTGTGATTACACTGACAGCAGGCCTGAGTGCTGTGCTGAGGTCGATAAAATCATTAAAAAGCGCAATACACGGTCAAAGAATGTCAATGAAAGAACGTATAGACAGTATGCCCCAGAAAGCCAACATTCTCTTTCTGACGCATCGATGTTATACAGACATGTTAGTTACTGGGGAACTTCTGTCGCCATTGAGAAGTGCTTCAAAGGTATTGACTGACAACCATAGATGACAAGAGAACAGAGAGAACTTCTTCAGGTATGAAAGCTAATCCCAGATCATGGAAAAGAAAAGGAAGTAAAAGACCCTATTATACACCATCAAGTGTCATGCGTGTACGGAGCTATCCTGGTACTTTCAAACGGATAGGCACTTGGGCGATGAGGTCAAAATCACGACTCCCCCATTTAATTTCAATGAAAATGCTTGGAGCCCATTCAATGCTGGGCAGACCCGGCAGTCTAATTCTGTGAATGAAAATCCCCGATTGGAATACATGACCAAGAATGCATGAGCCCTATTTGCCTTACTGTAACTATTTCGTAGTACCATGTATACATCCAGGGAGAGTACATAAACCACTTGTTGTCTTTTATGTAGACTGGGGATAGAGGTAGTAGACAAGGGACAGTCAAAATTAGAGAAAGGGAACCAGAAAAAGTACCTTTAAATCTATTACATATAGGTAAGCTAGGGGCAGTTGAAGCCAAGGGAAAGCAAATCGACAAGCACGCTTGTCGAAGTCGGAAGTTCAGAGCCAAAGGCTCGACGAAACAGCTTAACGCAACTTGGAAATTTAAGTAAAGGTAAAGTAAGTGTCCCCTTTTCACACCACGAGGAGTACTGGGTATACGGTAAAATAATGGAAGCCTATCCACGCCTTGAGTAGCACAGGGAATATGGTAATGTACAGGAGGCTTTTGCACGCCTTGAGTAGCATTGGGTGCATGGTAAAGTAAAGGAGGCTTTTACACGCCTTGAGTAGCATTGGGTACATGGTAAAGCAAAGGAGGCTGTTACACACCTTGAGTAGCATTGGGTACATGGTAAAGCAAAGGAGGCTTATACACTCCCCGAGGCTTATTGTGTATAAGCTACTAGCCTCACGGTTTTATGCCACTGGATGAAGTGTTTAATATCGCCTTTACTATCCAGATACAAACTTGGTATTCATTTTATAATGGGTCGACCTTGGAGCCCAGGTTAATGAAGAAATAATCCACGCCCCAAAGGATAGTCTTGTTGGTGACCTCCAGCTCGACTTGCCAGCTGGTTTGTAGCTGCACTCACGCGGCTCCGAACATTGCAGAGTAGCCATGTTTAAACAGATTCAAGTTGAACACTTTCTTGATGAAATTTGAAATTGCATTTTGTAAAACGTGGAATGTTAATTTAAATCATAAATATGCTGCAAATAGCAGATGATTCATCACATCATGTATAACAATTGTTAACATTTACCTCGGCAACCCCCCCCCCCCCCTACCAAAAAGAAATAACACACAGCATTTACTGATTAGTAAGTATAATCGTCATCACGCTACGGAAGCTATAGATACCCCGATCTCCTCCTTAACATCTCCATCAGGGTATATTGACTTATAGTGCCAGTTCTGTTCTCTTGATAAAATGTTCATGCCTGACGGCTCTCCGTTTCAGCCCCATCTCTTTCACTCTGGACAAGGAAGCAGATTCCCAAGTTCCCTTAAGGTCGTGTGTTCTTCCTACGTCCTTTATGGCACGGATGATGTCTTGCTCTTCCCTCCTCGATCACCTCTATGTTCGCCGACCGATCGGCTCGCTCGTTGCCTTTCGCGCCTCAGTGTCCCGGTACATTGATGACGTATGTAAGACCTTCGCCACGGGGTCCGGTATGGGGTTAACTTGACTAAATCTGACGTCAGTGCATCGATCCACTCTTTTAGTATGAGGCCAGACTGAACCTTCTAGGGTATGTTCATTGAATCACTCAGTATGCATGTGCGTGAATACTTTTGTGCGCTGAGTAAATTCATGGCTTGGTTACAACCATTGTTTCCATCGGACCCATAGATCCTTGCTGGAATTAGGCCCCTATGGCTCATCTTTCCTCCACGGCTTGTCAAGCAAAAACACCACTTGCTTCCATAACAGTTGTGCACCCTGAGCTTGCTGAAAATGCCTATAGACTTCGCTTGCAGAAAAAATTTAACGGCTCCCTAGTGAGCGCAACCCACATGTTGACAACCACTGATATATTGCATTGTATGCAACTTTCAGACCCTGCAAATATATTGATATTGTTTTCATTCATGCATTGTTAGTCACATACAATGGAGCTTATAGTATGAATACCGCGTTGTCACTGGGAAATTTGATGACAGTATGCCAGTAGTTTGAGAGAAGTGTTATCATTTCTTTGTCGTGATCAGACTGCCGAACTCGTCACTGAGAACAGCTGTCGTAGAAATCATACCTCCGGAACCTCTCAAAGTGCACCTAGGTTGACATTTTGACAAGACATCAGTTACAAAATGACGAACATCTCATCTTGTTCCTCTTGTACCTGGTAGTGGCGAAGTGAAGCCAGAACAGCGGCAGAGTGCTCGTTTATGGGCTTCATGTATCGAGATTCCCCTGGCTTTGCTATTCCCATCTGTCTCTCTCTGCCCATCATTTACATGGCCGGCATCTTCTTTTGATTCCACTTAATCTGTACATTATTGCTTGTTGTGGTAGTCTAGTTATGTAGCTGAACCATTTAACTTGCTGTTTTCTAATGGAATCTAGATCTAAAAAGAAAGTATTGATAATAATTTTGTTTGTTTGGTTTAAATTACAAGAAGATGTATTGTAGACACCGGATATAGTCAATGATGAAAAAGCTTAAGGATTTTGTCGCTGTTGTTGTTGGTGTTATTTATGAATTCTCTGGAAGAGTGTGAGTTGTAATTCTCAAGTCGCGCATAAACCTTTCAGGAAGCTTGAGTACCCCGACAGGATTTACCGAGTTCGAAACAGCGGTGATCGATGTGGCAGCAAACTGTGTCGCGCTGGTTTTAACGTGTTGGTATGGAAGCCGGTCGTTCAGAAAGCAATGGCAAACATCTGAACGTAAATACATACCAAGACATCAACAGCGGCGGTAAAATGCTGGTGTTTACTGCAACGTCCCATAAAGGATATGCAACTTTAAAAAAAAAAACGGGAACATCACATCTGCGGAGAGGCTTATTAGGATGGAATCAGGTCAATGTTCAGCACAGCATATAGAGCCTTGCTGGAATTAGGCCTCTATGGCTCATCTTTCCTCCGCGGGTTTCAGGCCTTTCATTGCCAACAGACTCCATCCCAGTTTGTCAATAGGAAAGGAGAACATATAAACAATTCAAAAGTTCGAAAAGACAAAAAGCGAACGAACGAACGAACAAACTTTATTTTCAAAGGGTTAAGAATTGGGTACGCAGGCCCGTCTGACATTCTGCCCTTCTTCAATATTTCCTCTCTTAGGTCATGACGACCGAAAAATGTAGAAAAATACTATACGTCGAGTCGACAAGAGAATCAACGCAGCTTGAATGGAAATGCCAACGCAGAGAATTAAAGTTAAGGATTAATAGTTGAAGTATTACACAACCTCTGATGTTTGAAACGTGCAAGGGTCTAGAAATGAGGCACGCTTGATTCGTCATTACGCCCTGTACTTATTTCATTACAGAAGTTATTTATTTAGCGTCTAAGAAATGATTTGTCAGCCCCTTTACTTTACATTTGCAACAAGCGATTTGTTTCACGCATTTATACTTTTGATGTTAGTGAAGGATCATAGTAAATGCACTATGGTCCACAAGCTATGGTTCCGTCGCCCTGCTACTGAGTGAGTGCGTGGTGCGACACTGTGAGCTGTGAGTTTCATTTGAAATGCTTTTGAATCTGCCCGAGGTGTTTTGGAACGTGACTGCATGTTCGGAGCGATGGCAGCTGGCTATGTCTCAGAATTGACCGGTTTTTGCCTTATGCAGAAATGCGTGGCTGCTGGGCTTCTGGTTGACTGCCACTGCCATCAACGATGAACTGTATTTTCGTGGACTGTGTGGGTGAACATCTAGGAAACATCCAGATGGGAAAATGACTGCCGATTCCATCAGAGATGAACTGGATGTTTCGTGGGGGACTATTGTGTTGACATTCTGGTGGCGGCATTATGCAAAGTGTATTTGTTGTTTATCGAGACTCCTGTCGTTTTATATGATATTCACTGGCACAGGAACGGAGCATAATGGGGACGATCCGTTGCTGTGAAGTTGGAACCGCGACTAACTAACTAACTAACTAACCGTAAATGCACAAAGATATCTCCATAAGTACTCCAGTCTCCTCACACATCATGAGAATTTCAACACAGCACACGAACACCAAGCACCGACGAGGTTAAAAAAAGTTAACATCTTCTAACACATAATGTAGTAGAATGGTGGACATGAACATATGGATGTTGCTGTTGTTGTTGCTGTTGTTATTTTTATAGACTAAAGCATCTACTGGCTGTTTCCTGTCAGTCCAATTCCACTGCTATGGTGTGATATAATCAAGAGTTAACCATATGTTGTTTGTTCTATATACTGTGTGCTATTATCTGGCTTGAGTGGAGGTAACAATGTCCTAATATTTACAAGAGCTGCCCCGTAGAGAACGACAAGAACTCTTGTCCGTACACGCTCATGCCTTTGACAGCGTAACGTTTTAACCGTTACACAAACGTGCCTGAAAACGTGAAGAAGTAAAACGATACACGCCTACAACAGAAGCTACCCCAAGAGAGCCTTCAACATGTGATGTGTTGTACATACGTTGGGATGTCACGAGAGATATGAAGCACTTGCACTGTATAGAAATTATGTCTACGTTAGCTGGCACGGTGGTGAAAGCATTACAAACTCAACTCATAATCCCGCATACCGCGTTCGAAACACAGCTGCTGCCGATTTGTCAGCAGACCGCAATGACTTGGTTTTCATACAATTACAATAGTATGAGTGTTGGTCGTTTAGAAAGCAATAGTGAACTACTGAACATAAACTTTCCAAGAAATTACAAACAGCCAGAACATCCTGGGATTAACTGCGACGTCCTATAAAGGATATGCAACTAACATTTATCTATGGGAGGATGCTAGATCCATCATTGGAACTTACGTATGCAATGAAATTTATCATCACTGACCAAACCAGACTATTGACACATAATGCGAAACTGTAGGAAGCCCCGTGTACATGTCAGTAATCCATTGACAGTTGGAAATAGAAAAGCGCAGGCGAAATATGATCCCTTTGTAATAATGAGAATGGAAATACCGGGTTGTCATAAGCTGCCAACACAGTATTATTATCAACAAACAAATGGGCATTGTGAAACTAATAATGTCCTTGCAAGAGCCAAGGGATAAAGAAATTTTACATCCCAACGTTACGGCAACCAAGAAACTAATGACAATCGATACAAAAACTATGGCAAAATATAAACATTTATCAACAGAGAGACATTAGAGAAGGTGAGCAGTTTTGAATGTCTAGGTTCTCTGTTGACGGGCGGTGGGAATATTGTAACACAAAGTAGGAGAAGATCAAACATCGCTGTACAAAAACCGAAGCAGTGAAAACATCTATACATTGGAGCAGTTATAACGACAACAGTCAGAGTACTGACAACATGCATATTTCTTTTGGCAACATACGGGAGTGAAACTGGGATATTTATAAAAACAATCAGCTGAAAACCACATATCTGCCTTTGAATATAACTGTTAGTTAGTTGTATATCCTTTACAGGACGTAGCAGTCAACTCCAGAAAATTTGGCTGTTTGTGATTCTTGGGAAAGTTTACGTTCAGTAGTTTGCCATTGCTTTCTGAACGACAGGCACTCATACCATTGTATAGAAGCCAGTGCAAGCTGTGTTTCGAACGCGATAATTAGGAATACGAGTTGCTTTCATAACTCCTTGTAACTGTTAGAGAAGACTACGATTCATTGGCCACCATGGCCATATTTTATCTTTCAATTTCTTTTTGTAGTCAGACTTGTCCATATCCACTGCACCATAACAACTGACAATACTACACCCAGACAAGGGAAGTTGCCATAGAGTTAAACAAAGAAAAAGCATTTTGTATACTGTATTCGATTCATTGGACGGAAAGCAGAGCAAACAGATATATCCAGCTAACAATTGAGTTATTAAAACTAACGAAAAAGGGAAAATGAAAATATCTGGACATGTTAAAAGACTAGAAAACTTAGAAAAGATAATCACGGAAGAAAGTATAACGGAGAGGCGGCGAAGAGCAATACCACATGAGGATGGATTCAAATTGTGACAGATAATGTACACATAACGTCAACAATGGCATAACAACCATCATATAAAACTGTCACTGTCATTTACTGCCAATATAGTACCTTGCGGTGTATGGCAGAGGGGTCTTTGAGCCTGAGGAATAAAGGCAGCCTGGCTAGTGCAGTCGCCGCGAACTGTGCAGGTTAGGATTTTCTTTTTGCCCCCGACAGAAAAAAATCATAGAGAGAAATTCGAAACTGTTATTTGAAAGACGTTCTTCACAGAACAAGCCACTTGACACAAGCCAAATAGGTTACTTTCTAAGCTTATTTCAAAAATGAGGATACCTACCTACAACTGAATATTTAAAGCAGATTTTGACAGAAAATTAACACCGTCAAATGGATCTCTTATCCCTTCAGATAGTCAGATGGTACTCCGATGGTACTCGTGAGATAGTCGGATGGTATTCGTGTTTCCTCAAGGTTAATGCTTTCGTCACAGTGCCCCTATATGCCATGATTGGTGATGGGTTGAATTAACCTGTTTGTGTGTGTGTGTGAAAAGTGAAGTCTTTGTCTCCCTGCGTCTCCCTGTCACTGTCTCAGTCTCCCTCTTTGTATCTGACTGTCTTTTAAAAAGTATGGGCGCTGCCGTCTAGTTGAGTACTTTCACGGGCGAGCAATCCAATTTGTCAGAAGTGCGATCTGAAACCACAATTTGTCAGAAATTGACTCGGGACAAAATATATGTATAGCTGAAATAAAGATTAAACCCCTGGATACTCAGTACAGCTGAGAATGGTTCGTTACTATTTATAATTAGCTGGTCTTTGTTTCGCCCAAGGACTGGAAAAGAGAGAGAGGGTTAGATGCCTAGATTTATGTCTACAACTGGACTACTAGACAAGGCAAGTTTTCCTTCTGACCTTATCTCCCCTCCCTTATGTATAATTTATCCCCACCAAGGTAAGCAAAGCAATTGCTTCCCTTGGAAAATAAAAGTATAACGACTGAACTATGAGTTAAAACAAACTACAACTCCTGTAATATTTGTCAAGATCAAAACGTACAACAAAATGATGTTTGGTGGTATGATGATATTGGGTAATGTCATTTTACATCAACATACAAAAGTACAATACATAGCTGATGTGTTTGGTTCATGTCATTTGGAATCTAGGTGAGAAGATGCTTCAATCACCTCCCATCAAGGTCCAATAAGGTTCTATTCTATTAGGCTTAGCCTGATCAACTTCGGTTAGCTAAGATCCACTATGGCCATCTAAGGACCAGTATGGTCAGCTAAGGTCTAATAAAAACAGCCGGTCGATATTCGGAACCAGTGTTCTGGCCTGGGGCCACCTGGTCTCTCCTAGTAGTCACTGAACGAAAACCTGGTGCTCTTGGTGAGAGCTTGAAATACATAATCAAGAATGTGTTGTGTCTAAGTTCTGCATCAGTACAATCCTAGGTGATATATACAATCTCCCCCACCCCCCCACATGCACACACCCACAATGGTAAACAATCCTAGGTGATATATACAATCTCCTCCCCCCCCCCCACACACACATGCACACACCCACAATGGTAAGTCTAGCAGTGTCTCTCTTCCTGCTCTATTGCGTTCACTCTCCTCTTTCTCTTTATCGATCTCCTCTACATATCTCTCCTACTGTTAATTCGGGGAGGACTTTTCCAGTTGTCGAACACGCCTGTAGTACATCTCCTGTCTTCCCATTTAACGGTCCCGTCATGAGAAATGAAATGTCCATAGTCCATGCTCTTATCTCCTGCCGTCCTTATCTATTCTCATTCTACGTTTATTTTTCTGACTCCCGCATCGTGTCGCTTCATACCTTCGCGTGGTTGTAATTTTAAAGCCACAGGTCAGTCTCACGTCTGCCCGTCTGGGTAGTTTCATTATCAGTCCAACCCTTCACACATTTGATCGCTGGACAGGCCCAATGCAGTCCGTGATTACTCCGGCAATGTGTCGACGCGGGGATGATTATCAAGCTGGAATGTTACACTGATTCTCTGCAGGTGAAAAGTTTGAACTTGAGAAAGTTCAAATTTGAACTTGCTGAAACGTAGAAACAAAACTGCATTAGTTTTCACTACTGGCCGTCTTCGTGTACAATTTTACATCATAGCTAGGTATAGAGTGGTCTTGTACAATGGCGCGCAATGTTAAGTAATAAAGTTTCAAAGATCGAGCGCACCTTTATTAAGATTTTTCAATGTTGAGAATACCGTTTATTCTTCTGTTCAGTCCTAGTTTGTATTTGTGGAATGAGAGGCATTCTGGAGGAATCGCCGAATTCCATGACACTGTCACACTCTGTCTGTCGGCCTGTGTCTGTCTATATGTGTCTGTCTATTTTAAAGTTTTATCATTTTATCTTTCTCGCTTTATAGTAATTTATGCTTGCGTATGCCCCCTCCTCCTCTCTCTCTCTCTCTCTCTCTCTCTCTCTCTCTCTCTCTCTCTCTCTCTCTCTCTCTCTCTCTCTCTCTCTCTCTCTCTCTCTCTCTTCTAGTCTTAATTATTTTCTTTTAATATATATATTTTTAAAAAAACAACACACCCAACGATTTTGTTCTTTCTGGGTATGTGTCCGACATTCTATACACATTTTCCAAATTTCCGTTAACATACTCTTTGACCTGCCGAGACACACACGTGTGATATGTCATACACGGGCTGAGAAACAACAAACGCTGGGTTAGACCAGTCACCACCATTTGCCCTGCTTATTGGGGTAGGTGTAGATCTCGGTCGTTGGTGGCGAAGTGGTGAAGCCGTCTGCCTCGTGCTCCGAAGGTTATGGATTCGATTCCAGGCTACGTCTTTCGGTTCACGATGTGCATTTTTTAAAGACTCCTTGGGTCGTCGCTGGAGCTACGGAGTTTGTGCTTTGTGCGACGCTTTCAACAGACCGCCCTGCGGAAAGAGACCGAGCCATATGGGATAAAACCCGGTGCAATGAAGTCGACCATCTCGGCTTTTAAGACTTTAAGACTTTTTATAATTTCTATTCTAGAATCACACCGAGGCCATTCAGCATCATTCCTTGAATCTGCCTATTATCGCTAATCTGTCCAGTCGTGAGGATATTTTCCAATGCTTGTCTATTTATTACATGACCAAAGAATATTGTTTATCCTGTTCTTATAGTTGTATATCACGTTCTACTTTCATAATATTTTTTCGTGCTATCGTTGTTAGTTACTTTGGTAGTCCAAGGTGTTCACAACAATCTTCTCAGAAATAACATATCTGTTGCATTCAAGTTCCTTCTAATTACTCAAGATTCGCTGCCATAAAACAAAATAAGTTGTATGTAACGTTCCAGTACTCGCTTTCTAACATTTAAAGAGAGTGGATTATTGCATAATATACTTTTCATCTTCTAGAACGCAGCCTTTGCCTGGCATATTCCACTCTTAACCCTGTCATGCATCTTCCTTCTAACATTATAATTGCCTCTAGATCAGGGGTGGCCAACCTTTTCAGCAGGCGGGCCAAATTTCAGAAATAATATTTCCTGCCGGGCCACGCACCTAATTTTTTTTTGTTAAATTAAAGTAAACAAGCAAGCGTGCTACAGCTTCGACCACATCGTCGTTTCCCACTCCGCGGGCCGCAACATGACTACCGGCGGGCCGCATGCGGCTGCCAGGCCAGAACACTGGTTCCGAATTGTGTTGTCCACCCCTGCTCTAGATATTTGAATTTATTAACTTAGTATTTGTCTTTCTAATGTAATGTCGCCGGTCTCCCTGGTCTAGGTGTTACATGACTTTCTCCGTAATCCCTTATACTCGCGTCAGAATTGGTAGTGGTTCTCTCCGCGTCGGTAACTTACGGGGTATGTGAGCCGGTCGCCCAGAAAGCAATGGCTAAATTACTGAGCGTAATCTTGCCAAGAAATCAACAATTAGCTGGGACGCAGAGGTGTTTCCAAGGCACCAGGGCCGGGTTATATACTGGCCAAGACCTATTGACGCATCCTCGCCGAGCGTCCTGGGCAACAGGTCCCTTCGGGGTCCTGGCTGAAGTCAATAGGATCGCCGATTCCTCCGAAGTCGGAGAGTGTCTGCCTGTATGGCGAGGAACCACCAGTCTGCACACCAATAAGCCAGACATGGGACAACGGATACTCACGCAAACCTCAGGTCCTGTATGACATCACACTGATGTTGGACAACAGTATGCCTTCATCCGACATACAGGACTTTGCGTTGGAGCTCAAGCCAACGAACACAAGCAAGCAAGCAAGCAACAATTAGCTGAAAGATGCTGATATTGACAGCGATGTCCTATAAAGGATATGGGAACTACAAAAAAAAAATGTAATGTCTCATTGTCATGTTTTCTTTTTCTTTGATATAATAATTGTATCAGTTTTTCTGAATTAAAGTATGATGCACATATATGAAATGCCGCCCCTTATATATTTTTTCTTTAAAAATTTCCCCCTCCCTATAAAGCCCCCTTTACGGTGCTGCCTGATGCGACCGCCTTTCTGTATTATAGCAAGGCATGGCTATGGCTCATTTTTTGCGTTTTCAGCTAACATTGTTGTGACATGTGCAAAAGTTTGTTGTTTATTTGATAAACTCCATTTCGTACTGAATTTATATAATTAACAAGCCTTCTTCTTATTTCGTTCTAGAGATGGAAGCGTTCCGGTGCTAAAACACGTCCTTATTTTACTCATTGCTTCATCTTCTATAATTGACAACTTTATTTCCCATTATAATGTGTTCCTGCTTGTTTCCATTTAATATCTTAATATTATGATGCCTTTCAACTCATATCAGTGTTAACAACCCCCAACATTAAGATGATATCATCATGTTTCACTACATTAGATGCTCTAGTAAAATCAATAAACCACTAGTACAGTTTAGACAAAGCGTAATAACAGACATTTTAACAGAATACGTCATTAGGCTTACAATAAATGTTTAAGAGTGACATTAGAAAAGGGTTACTCTAGCAGGTAAAATATATCCAGGTGTCTTTGACAGGTGACTTGCTTTAAAGGAAAGGCAGAACGCATTTTTAACTAGTGCAGTGGCGGTGACCTTGGACTAAGTGCCAAGTTCTTAAATTGTGTAGTTGCAGCAATAGACTGATACAATTAGCCTCGTCACTAAACAAACTTAAAAGTAAACATTAAATGTGAACATTCTAGGTTTCATACTGTAGCATAATTAAAATGTCCTTACAATTACACAGACAGACAGACAGACAGACAGACAGACAGACAGACAGACAGACAGACAGACAGACAGACAGACAGACAGACAGGTAGGCAGACAGACAGACAGACAGACAGACAGACAGACAGACAGACAGACAGACAGACAGGCGGAAGGACGGACGGACGGACAGACAGACAGACAGACAGACAGATAGACAGACAGACAGACAGACAGACAGCCTGGCAGGCAGGCAGGCAGGCAGACAGACAGACAGACAGACAAACAGACAGACAGAGACAGACAGACAGACAGAGAGACAGACAGACAGACAGATAGATATAGATAGATAGATAGATAGATAGATAGATAGATAGATAGATAGATAGATAGATAGATAGATTGATAGATAGATAGATAGATAGATAGATAGATAGATAGATAGATAGATAGATAGATAGATAGATAGATAGATAGATAGATAGATAGATAGATAGATAGATAGATAGATACCGAATCATTGCGGGCTGACATAGACAGTTTGGGAATCAGGTACCCTCTGTCAGGTTCCCAAGATTTACGATGTTGCAGCAAGCAATTGCGTGACAACACAGCACGTTCTAGGCGGATATGTCATCAGGAGATGTTTGTTGCAAATATGTCCATGTTATACTCCATTCTTTACCCACATTTACAGGTGCTGTATTTATGTCTTGAATAAATCTTCTGTGTCTGGATGTATCAATGTTATTTTTTTTAGGATAAACTTCAACGCTTGTTTTATTTAGACATGTAGTGTATCTTGTTGTCTCTGTTTATCTTTGTATTGAAAGTGTTTTCTTTTCTTTGATTTATGTTAGTCTTGAGTCAACATTCTTTTGTTTGTTTTATTGTAGTGTTGAAAATCAGCTATTCATAAAACATGACTTATCTTAGGGTTGAATGACAGATTGTATGCTTGAATGCGCCGTAAATAGTTAATGTTATCACTACGGGGCACCGCTAAACTGAAGTAGATACCCAGTTTGGCTGAAACTAACAAAAGAAAAGACAAGATAACATACTAGGCAAACATTAAATACACATAAAAAGCCTATCATAAAATAGACGAAAAGTCTGTCATAAAATACACATGAAACGTCAATCATAAAATGCACACGAAAAGTAATTTAAAGTACTAAATACTTATTACGTGGGCATTGGATAGTCGTTCTCAGTGTAACTGGTTGGAATCTGCAGCAAGGATTGTTCTATGGAATGGGAAAGCCAGCTTCAAGCCCAACCCTCCTTTGTCGCATGTTTGGCAGGGTACGGAGTGTCCCTTTCTTTGCTTCCTTTAAAGGTCGCGGTAACACAATACCAGAAACATTTTCAATATTTAAACACATAAGCCACAAACAATATGTTGCACGATTTATCGGTTGGCGTATTTCGCTGCATCTCGTCAGATGCATACTTCAGAGTTATATATCATCTGAAGTGAATAAATAAATAATACTTGAACTGAAACAATTAAAACACATTGTCTCAGGTATTGCTCGAATGTGGAGCATCTGTTATCCCCACGGTCATTTCAAATTCACAACGAACTCTTTCCGTTTTCCAAAACTGACTGGAACAACCTAATTGCTAACACCTAAATATATTTGATCAATCATTTATTGTATTCAAATACAGTATACGAGACGGCTTTTTTTTGTTTTGTTCACGCTATGACTGCATTTTATTAGGTGTTGAGAAGTAAAGATAACGGCGTTTTTATAGCCTTTCAAATGCACGAGGACTTCTGAAGACTTAATAACTATTTTTTTCACCCACACTGGTATGTGTTCAGCTACCCGTTGCACTAGTTGGCTTTCCGGTCTACCAATATAAGTTGCTTGGCACGCACATTGCAATTGATAAAGGCAGTTTGGTTATGGAGACAATGATTCTTTTACAATGGGGTAGGTAGCAGGGATTGTTTCATAATTCTGCAATATGCACCTGACACAAGTACACGATTCCTTGTGAAAACTGGACAGTTTACCAGCGACATGCCAGGAAATTAAACCACTTCCACACAGCCTGCCTTATTAAGCTATTGAAGATTAAATGGGAAGACAAGACCCCAGACACCGAAGTCTTAGAAAGAGCGTCCATTCCCAGTATCCACACTCTAGAAATGAAGAATCAGATTCGCTTTTGGATGTCACTACGACACTTGTTTCTGGCTTCTGTGTTTAATTAAATTCACTAAGAGAATGCATTGTTTTGAATTTCTGTCTACATTCATGATGGGTTAAGTGTTATTATTTCTTGCTTCGCCTGAGAATCCCGGTAACATAAGTTATGGAGAACGACAGGCACGATTACCAGTAAGTGTAAGTAAGTAACTGGCACCTTGCCGCCATTTTAGACGAAAGTATGTGGATTGGAACTAGAGCTAGAATTCCATCGCACAATGTCTGGGCTTGGATTCAGAGAACATGTGTTCATGCAGCATGATACCTCTCTCGGCCTTGCTTTGTTTCCTCCAGAGGAAAGGATAACCAGTACGTCTGGAACAAGGTAGGCTGCGGATGCTGGCTGCTCAGCATCAAACCTCCTAGAACAGGAGGTGAGTAGCGGCCAGGCCCTCACATATGGGGGATTTGACTTAGAGGCGTTCAGCCACATCCCTCAGCTGAGTGTCTCAAACCAAGTTTCCGGACCTGTATGAGCGTGTACATATGACAGTCGTAAGTGTCTGAACCTATGTAAGCGTGTACTACTGTCAAGACTCCCAGCCTGACACTGTCTAAAGTGCGGATCACCCGACCAGCGAGATACCGCCCGCGGGAGATATTGCTCGTCTATGTTGCGAACAAATCTCCACTGAATAAATAAAGAAACGATAAACTACAAACATTCATTTACTAGTGTTGTGCACAAAACAGAACGAAAATGGTTTGAGAGAAGCGCCAATATGGAGCTCATATAGAGAACTAAACACGTATCAATGAATCAAGAGGTGAGGAAAAGAGGCAGGCGCTGGATAGGAAATACTTTAAGAAAACCTGAGAGGGCATTAATGGACATGCATAGTGTAGTTGGTTGAGGGCATATGCTCTACTGGTTTATAAAAGGCCAAAGAAGAAAACACACTGAATAACAATAAATAATCACAATTGTAAAAATACATTCATACTTAAACGACATAAGTTTGTAACAGATTACGATGTAGCATCCTCTCTCTCTCTCTCTCTCTCTCTCTCTCTCTCTCTCTCTCTCTCTCTCTCTCTCTCTCTCTCTCTTCTTCTTCTTCTTCTTCTTCTTCTTCTTCTCTCCTTTCATCTCCCCTTATTCTCTCCTATCTCTTCCTTCTTTCTCTCCTATGTCTTTTTCCTCAGCCTCTCTCCACTCTATCTCCGCTCTCGCTTTTCTCTCTCTCCCCATCTCTCCTCATTCTCTCTCCTCTCCATCTCATTTTCTCTCCCCCTTCAATATATATATATATGTGAATGCATTTTATTTTATGTTAAAATTAAAGATTAAGGGTAGTTCCGTGTATTTTTATCCCCACAACTACATTGACCTGGAGCCGCAGTAGTCCAGTTGCTAGAACACATGTCTGCCGCCCGGTGGTTACCAACTCATATCCCATTTGAGGATTTTTATTTTTAGTTGACTCGGACTTCATGGTCAGTCGAGCCTAAACATGCGTGGCAGAAATTTTAATAGGAAATAAATTCAGCCCGCGTGAGACTGATCACATCACAAATCGGGTGCTAAATTGTCTAACAACATATGGTTAGTTTAAACACTTATACACTGACTATTTCTCATGGTCAGATAAGGTATCCTTTACTTTACCTATTATATTGTGCTCAGGCTTAGAAAGAACAGTATATGGAAGGCAAGGGTCCTGGAAGAGGAGGCAACCGGTGACCAGCATGAATATGGACATTTTATATTACATAACCCTGAGCATGCAAATGCACTGGAGAGGAAAACTGGGGACAGATCGAGTCTTTCCTGCTAACCATGATGAGAGAAACATGCTGCGAACGACCCGCTACACGATATGGATGATGATGCTGATGAATATGACATTTGGCTGGTTATATGGGTAATAAAATAACAGGAACTATCATTTTCGCTAAATTTAGTACAGTATAGTAGACACCTCTTTTCCACAACTTAAGGCGTATTGGGTTAGTTAGCTAGTTGCAAATCTTTTAGTTAGTTAGTTGCATATATTTTACAGGACGTCACAGTCAACCCCAACATTTTTTGGTTGTTTATGACTTCTTGGCAAAGTTTACGTTCAGTATTTTCCCCTCGCTTTATGAAAACCAACGCAAAGCGATCTGCTGCCAAATCTCCTGCAGCTGTTTTTCGAACACAGTATGCACGATCACGAATTGCGTCCGCAACTCCTTCACTACAGAGCCGGCAGAGATCTGATTATGTAAAACATAAAATAAGTAATGGTCACTTGTACACTTCTAAGGCGCATTGGGCCTGGTGCCAGATATATACATTATTGACCATTCGGCTCTACGGCGTGGCGTGGTCAGTATCACTTCGGCCGGCGTCACTGCACACATTTTCAGGTATTCATTTTAAATGAGATCGATCTGGGAGCCAAGGTCGATTTTACAAATCTGCCACGACCCATGACCACCGGGCCGGCAGGCAGACGACTAGCCACTAGTCTAGCGTAGCGCCTCTTGCGACTATTACCCACCACAAGATCTGGGGTGTCTCGCAAATGGCTCCGAATATTGACCTTGCCGTCGCTTTTATGTCGCTTGACAATTCATGTGTTGAATAGGACAAACATTTTATAAACGGAGGAGGAGATGTGTGTGTGAGTGTGTGTGTGTGTGTGTGTGTGTGTGTGTGCGTGTGTGTGTGTGTGTGTGTGAGGGAGGGAGGGGGGGGGGGGTTGAATTTGAAAAGGCAACATTAAAAGGTTTTGAGAAACTTGATATACCTCTCATCACAGACCGTGACCTTGCATACGTTTGCAAAGGTGACTTGATTCTACAACGCGTTTTCTCGTGTCCCTGCATGATTCTCCTGTTATGTGCTCAGT
>JACEFZ010007064.1:105000-110032 GCA_014155875.1 Cepaea nemoralis
AGGCACTTTATAATAAAATGTCTGTTATTTAACGACATTCGCTCATATAATTCATGCATTCAATTCATGCGATATATAACTCTGCAGAATGCACCTGTCGAGATGCAGCGAAATATGCCAGACAATAAATAGTGCAACATATTGTTTGTGGCTTCCGTGTTTATAACTTTGTAATGTCTTCCTATCTAATTTCTAATTCAAAATCAATTAATGTAAAATGCAGCTATCGTGCTCGATGTTTCAGTTGTCCTCAAGCACTTTATAGCGTTAATTTATATTTATCTGCCCAGCTCGATGCATTAACACCCGTTGTGATCTCTTGTTCTGCTATTGTTTTGTGTTTTTGCTTTAAACCCCATGTTTTGTTTTTTCGACAGCCTTAACAGTGGACGCTGCTGGTACACAAACAGCCTGTGTCTCCATTCTAGATGAATGCACGGCGACATTCAAAGAAGGCAGTTATGATGATTGGTATGTCTTCCAAATCCCTTAAATGTTTTAAACTGTGATTACGCTATAATTGCTTCATTTATCGTTATAACTGATTGTCGTGAAACTCCAAGATGTGGAAAATAAATGCACTTGTTCCTGTCTCAAGATTATTATGTAACATTCTTCTTCTTCTTTTCGTTCATCCAGAGTGTTTTTTCAGATGTGATTGCGATGTGTCTGTTATGCGCCCTTGGGCCGAAACCCGTAGGCCAACACATCGACTTTTAGCGTGCTTTTTTGACCAGGTAGCATTCCTGGGAGACTCTCACTTTTGTGGTGCCATCTACCAACCATGCTGGCCAAGTTAGAACGGTCGAAGACAACGGTAATCCCTCAAAGGAAGGCAGGGACAGTCCATAGCATTTTCCGCCATCCAAGGTTGCTTCCATAGTTGCAGGGCCGACACATAACGCCCTGCATCTGGGCTCACCGAGGGAAATCGTCACGTCCTGCTCATGGCTGCTTTAAATCCTCACTTCAATATATTGGTCATTTCGTTTGCCCCGGGCCATTCCCGAACAAACCAGACAGGTTTGCATACGGTATCCACTCAGCGAGTTTTCGGACATGTGCTTGTCGTTGTGCCCGTCAGAGCTGTTCCAGGCACGACAGACATTCGGAAAACTACCTAGTCAGAGCTGTTCCGAACAAGAGCGGCATTCGGAAACTAGGTAGTCAGAGCTGTTCCTAGAACGAGAGACATTCGGACGAGACATTTCACTCGGAGTAATTGCGTAGTGTCAATTTTTAGTTTGCAACCGAGGAAGACACTTCCGGCTTCCTGCGGGCTTTTTTTTAATGGGGTTTACCCTTTCCCGGGTTTCGAGATCTTTTTTCGGTTTCCCACACAGAAAGCTTTCGCTTCGGACGCCACATAATGGTTTCGCAAGACGGGGGCTTTCCCAAATTTCGTGTCAACAAGACAATTTTCCACCTTTGACTACACTCACTCATGAGTGTGGTTACAGGACTATCGGCGTCTGCGGACAGCGACCGAGGTGTTTTTCCCCCTTTTTGTACTCGTCACGAGGTAGGCTACATGTGCTGCCGGCTCAGCACCTTACCTCCGGCGTCTGTGGGCGAGTAACGGTCGGGCCCTTTCATCCGGGGATACCTCATATCCCCAGTAAGAGCCCTCGAACGAATCTGCGCAGAGCATGTAGCGTTCTCAGCACATCATCACAATTGTGATGTAGGTTTGTCGGCCCGGCTCTCACTTCCTAGAGTTTATGGCTAGAGACGTTCAGCCTACACCTCGGATGGGAGCCTAGAGGTTATGTCCGGACTGAGATTTAGGGATCGTTTGCCTGATTTTGACTGCTATCCTCAGTCTTACCTGCAGAGCAGCAGGTTGTGTCTCTCTTAGTTGGTCCCTATCCCACGAGCCGTCCGATATGTAGTTTTTACCCCTCGGCAAGCACATGGGGTCGATGGGACACGAAGCTCCCCCACCACGGGGAAGATGGAGATACATCGGGGGAGATTATGTAACATTCAATTAAATGGGAACATTCTTAAACGGGTGAATCGGTACAACTATTATCGGAACAGTTGTAGAATCTGATGAAAGGTTCCTTATAATCGTAAAAACTACGACGCGGAGCATATACGGCATGGGGCTTCTGATCTTCAGAGGTAAACCCCTTCCCCAAGTATTTCAGACCTTTAATTTCTTGACACTTTCTGGGGGCGGTCCCATCCGTGTCATGACTCCGGGCGTCTTATCCCTGCCGTGGAGACGTTCGGTCACATTAGTTATCCCTGATGTTATGCTTGTCCCTTCGCTGTTACCTTGTCCACTCTCAAGTCCTCCCTTCCTCGGTGGGGAGAGCCCGTGCAGCCTGTGCTTGCACCTTAGCACGTGTGGTCGTGGCATGCCAGCTTCATCCACGGCCTCTGTCGCCTCCATACGTCTCCGTTGCCATGTTCCTTCTCCGTGCCCCGTTCACGGCGCCGCACCCTACTAGGAAGCCAGATCTTCCTGTCTTTGAGACCCACCTTTTGGTCTCTCTATACAGCTGACTGGGTGCGACCTACGGTCGATTATCGCTATATTAATGGAGGTTGGACTTCGGCCGACATTTGCGTGATTGACTGCACTCAGACTCACCACCCACGTTCGGAGGAAGGGCTAAAGATCTGACACGAGACGTTGTAAAGTTCGTGGTCTTGGTTGAGAAATTGTTGGTACTGCAGTTAAAGCTTCTAACCATACTAGTTTCGAGACTCATTCCACTCTAGGTTACGGCATTTCATAGCCAGCACGAGGCCTTTTCAGCTGCCTCAGACAGTTGTTTCTGGAGCCCGGGCTCTTGCTCGTCCTTTCATGCCCATTCGCTTCAGCACATCAAACACGGAGTGGGAGACAAGACCTCTGGCGCCTACCTCGACGGCAAACAGCCTGACGGATGTACTCCTCCCGCCTAAGACTTGCGACCATGTCATTGTACTTCTCTATTTGTACAGGTGTTGCTCCTCAATATTCGATTCGTTAAGGGACAGTCAGCTCAATCAGCATTAGCTGCTTGGCTGACGAGGAGCTAAGTACAATGTCAGGTCGCAAGCCAAACCTTCTGATCACCTCAGGGTATCTGCCACGGCCCTTTAGGTCTACGGTCAGTTCCCAGTCCCTCGCACCATCGAAAACGGTAGCAAGCGGAAGGTCGTCAGCTTTACCTTCTTTGCGCCCTTCTCGGACGAAGGAAATCTCCATCGGCTTCGGCCTGTACCCCTCTCTGTTCGATCCCATTCTTGCCATGTCCACTATGGCGGCCAACTCGGTAAGGACTTTGTTATGTCGCAACGTAAAACGGCCTTGGTTCAGGGCGACCTTACAGCCGGACAGCACGTGTTCTGCTGTCTGAACATTTTGGGCTTTCGTACAGAGGGGACCGAACGGGTCGGTGGTTTTCCCCCACTTGGCCAGGTTGGCACCAGATGGCAAGACACCGCAGAGGGATCTAACGACGAAACTTAGACGCAGTGGTGCCATGCGCCAGGTCTCATTCCACGTAATGGATCTCTGCACTGCCGCTTCCCATGACATCCACTTCGCCTGCTGTGTCTGTTGGGCAGCTTTCCGGACTTCTTCATCACATCCCCCTTGCGGATCTCCTTAACCACCAGGTCCCTGCTTTCCTTGGCCGTCGCCTTGGACCACATCGGATTATTACCTTGGAATCCGGGCCCTTTCCGTCAAACTGGGTGTGGCCCATTAACTCCTTCAGCTGGAGGGTAGCCTGGACTTCTTCGACCGCGCTGACGACTTTCCACTTCCTTCCCGTTTCAAGGCGGGAACTGAGGCACTGACCGTTATGTCTGGAGACTCGCGCAGCATCATCGCGAGTCTGGTTTTTCCGGCTTTTAACTCTTACATGAGGGACAGGAAAGGGAGGACGAGCTTACTCTGCTTACAATACAATGCGACAGTCGTGAGGCATGTGGGTACTCCAAGCCACTTTCGTATGTACTCAGACCGTTCGTCAGCACTGCTTGTATCTCCGCCATCGCGTTCATGTCCGTCTGGGGTGAGTCGTACACATGACCGAGACTCTTCACAGGTTTCGCTATCACCGTGGGAATCACTTGTCCGGCCACAATGAACACCCTTTCCACCGCCTTACCCTTCATGACCGACAGGCTTCTCGATTTCTTGGGCTTGAAGCTCATCCTGCACCAGAGAATCAGATCGTCCAGTCTGAGGAGAATGCTGCGAGCATCACTCTCCTTCGGTGTCAGGATTGTCGTATCGTCCATGAAGGCCTTCAGCGGTGGCATGTTCTTCCCTTCGGACCGTGTGCATAGCCGGATGCCGCATCCAGTGTGACCTGCATGGCCATGACAAACAATCATCGGCGAAATCGTACATCCCATGGCAATACCCACTTGCAAGTCGATCCATCTGGTCGTGAACGTTTTGGTCGAGAATCGAAGAGAGAAACCCGAGAAATACTGCACTAACATTTCCGTTATGTTCTCGGGCACGTGATAAGCCTTGAGTGCATGCCACAATAACTGATGCGGCACTGACCCATAGGCGTTTGCCAGATCCAACCATATCACGCGGAGTTCCTCCTTCTTCGTCTTCGCTTTCTAAATAGCATCCCAGATCATGGTACTGTGCTCGAGACAACCGGGGAATCCAAGTAGCTCCCCCTCCCCCCGTTGTTTTTTTGAACCGCTGTCTCTATGTACTTGTTCCCCGTCAAGTACTTCGTGATTCGACTGGCCATGATCGAGAAGAATATCTTCCCCTCAACGTTCAGAAGAGAGATCGGCCTGAATTGGGTAATGCCTGTAGAGTTTTGCTCTTTTGGAATGTAGATTCCGTTGGCCGTCTTCCACTCCGTGCTGACATGCTTCTGCTTCCACGCGGATTTCAGTATCCGGTGTAGCTTCCTAAGGACTTTCTGGCATCTTTTATAGACAGCTTAAGGCACACCGTTGGGCACCGGTGCCGACTTACCTCTCGCTTTCTTCACTACCGCAACCACCTCGCTCTACATCGGAGGTCTGGCATTGAACTCCACCGTTGGTTTCC
>JACEFZ010007065.1:0-24957 GCA_014155875.1 Cepaea nemoralis
AACTCCACTACCAACACCACCACCAACCCACTACCAAAACCCCCCACCAACTCCACACCACACCACCACCAACTCCACTACAACACCACCCCAACCCCCTCCAACACCACCACCAACTCCACTACCCCCCACCCCCAACTCCACTACCAAACCACCACCAACCAACTACAAACACCACCCCAAAATCCACACCAACCCACACCAACCCACCACCAACTCCACACCAAAAACCCCCACCAACCCACACCAACCCACACCAACCCCCCCCCCCCACCCCCCCCCCCCTACCAACTCCAACCAACCCACACCAAAACCACCACCAAATCCCACCAACCCACCACCAACTCCACTACCAACACCACCACCAACCCACACCAACCCACCACCCAAACCCCCCCCAACCCACCAACCCACACCAACCCACCACCAACTCCACACAATCCACCACCAACTCCACTACCAACACACACCAAACCAAACCCCCAACCCACCACCAACTCCACACAACCCACCCACCAAAACCCCCTACCAAACCCCCAAACCAAACCCCCAAACCCCCCAACCCACACAAACCCACACCAAACCCCCTACCACACCACCACCAAATCCACTACAACACCACCCCCAACTCCACCACCAACCCCCACCACCCACCACCAACACAACACCACCACCACAACACCACCCCCAACTCCACCCCAATCCCCCACCAAAAAACCCCCCCCCCAACACCCCCACCCAAACCCCCCACAACCCACCACCAACCCCACCACCAAAAACCCCAAAACCACCCAAAACCCCACCAACACCACACAACACCCACCAATCCACTACCAACACCACCCCAAAACCCCACAACCCACACCCAAAACCACACCAACCACACCAACCCACTACCAACCCACCCCCCAACACCCCACCAACCCCCCCACCCAAAACCACCACCAACTCCACTACCAACACACCACCAAAAACCCCACCAAAACCCCCACCAACCCACACCAAATACCACTACCAACACCACCACCAACTCCACTACACACCACCACCACCAACTCCACTACCACACCACTACCAACACCACCACCAACTCCACCACCAACACCACCACCAACTCCACTACCAACACCACCACCAACTCCACTACCAACTCCACTACTAATACCACCACCAACTCCACTGCTAACACCACCACCAACTCCCCTACCAACACCACTACCAACTCCCCTACCAACACCACCACCAACTCCACTACCAACACCACCACCAACTCCACTACAAACACCCCTACCAACACCACCACCAACTCAACTACTAACACCACCGCCAACTCCACTACCAACACCACTACCAACTCCACTACCACCACAACCACCGCTATGTGCCATGCCGGCTGCGTGGCATATCGTGTTCCTTCAGAATCATCTTCACAACTCGACCGCTGATTGGCTTCTTTATTACTATGTCACCATATTACAGCATGTTCCGCCTCTACCAACCCAACCAGCATGTTCAACCTCAGACAACCCACACAGCATGTTCCACCTCAGACAACCCACCAATGTTGTGACTCTGACAACCCATCCAGCATGTTCCGCCTCAAACAATCCATCCAGCATGTTCCGCCTTAGACAACCCATCCAGCATGCTCCGCCTCTGACAACCCATCCAGCATGTTCCGCCTCAGACAACCCATCCAGCATGTTCCGCCTTAGACAACCCATCCAGCATGTTCCGCCTTAGACAACCCATCCAGCATGTTCTGCCTCTGACAACCCATCCAGCATGTTCTACCTCTGACAAACCACCCAGCATGTTCCGCCTTAGACAACCCATCCAGCATGTTCCGCCTCTGACAACCCACCCAGCATGTTCCGCCTCTGACAACCCACCCAGCTTGTTCCACCTCTGACAACCCACCCAGCTTGTTCCGCCTCTGACAACCCACCAAGCATGTTCCGCCTCTGACAACCCACCCAGCTTGTTCCGCCTCTGACAACCCACCCAGCATATTCCGCCTCTGACAACCCACCCAGCATGTTCCGCCTCTGACAACCCATCCAGCATGTTCCGCCTCTGACAACCCATCCAGCATATTCCGCCTCTGACAACCCATCCAGCATATTCCGCCTCTGACAACCCATTCAGCATGTTCCGCCTCTGACAACCCATCCAGCATGTTCCACCTCTGACAACCCATCCAGCATGTTCTGCCTCTGACAACCCATCCAGCATGTTCCGCCTCTGACATCCCACCCAGCTTGTTCCGCCTCTGACAACCCATCCAGCATATTCCGCCTCTGACAACCCATCCAGCATATTCCGCCTCTGACAACCCATCCAGCTTGTTCCGCCTCTGACAACCCATCCAGCATGTTCCGCCTCTGACAACCCATCCAACATGTTCTGCCTCTGACAAACCACCCAGTATATTCCGCCTCTGACAACCCACCCAGCATATTCCGCCTCTGATAACCCACCCAGCATGATCCGCCTCTGACAACCCATCCAGCATGTTCCGCCTCTGACAACCCATCCAGCATGTTCCGCCTCTGACAACCCATCCAGCATGTTCCGCCTCTGACAAACCACCCAGTATATTCCACCTCTGACAACCCATCCAGCATATTCCGCCTCTGATAACCCATCCAGCATGTTCCACCTCTGACAACCCATCCAGCATGTTCCGCCTCTGACAACCCATCCAGCATGTTCCGCCTCTGACAACCCATCCAGCATGTTCCGCCTCTGACAACCCACCCAGCATGTTCCGCCTCTGACAACCCATCCAGCATGTTCCGCCTTAGACAACCCACACAGCATGTTCGGCCTCTGACAACCCACCCAGCATGTTCCACCTCTGACAACCCATCCAGCATGTTCCGCCTCTGACAACCCACCCAGCATGTTCCGCCTCTGACAACCCACCCAGCATGTTCCGCCTCTGACAACCCATCCAGCATGTTCCGCCTTAGATAACCCACCCAGCATGTTCCGCCTCTGACAACCCACCCAGCATGTTCCGCCTCTGTTTTCCACAATCCCTAATACCCTGAATCTGCCAGGGCGTCACAGCCTTCTCCAGTCCGTTTTCCGATCACGTGATCAATATGTTAGTTAGTTAGTTAGTAGTTATCAGTTGGGGTATCTTCGTTGCACTCCGGACATGTCCATAGGTGCTCAGATCCTCCCCCCAGCATATGCATCAGCGTCCGGTGGCTAATAGTGCCAGTTCTGTGTTGGTTGACGAGGCGCTTTGTTTTCCCGATGTACCTCTCGCGTCTGGCTGTGCCGATTCTTACTCCCAGGTCTTTCATCCTGGAAAGCGATGTGGAATCACTGGCGTCAAAATCCTCTGTTCTCGCCATATCTTTAAGGGCGTTAATAACATCGGCACGATCCATGGGCTGGCCATCTACAGGGGGTGCAGAGCCAGCCAATTTATCAGCTCGTTCATTTCCCTCGACTCCCGCATGTCCCGGGACGAAGATGAAGGTGACTTTGCGGACAACAGACTTCCGCAGCGACTCAGTCCACTGTCTACGTACAGATCCAGCTTCGACCTTCTGAATCATGCTCATTGAATCACTTAGTACACACACGTTGGTATAATGCTGTGATTCCAGCCATATGAAAGCCTGTGTAACTGCCATCACCTCCATCGTCATGCTGCTCGTGGTCATAGAGTGGGCACCACTGGATTCTTGAACGGTTCGGCCCGCTGAACGGGCTGTAAATGCCCACGCACTTCTCTGCTGCTTTACAACAGATCCATCTGTATAGATGAGCACTTCGGGGCTATCTGAGTGATCATAGATGAGCGCGTTAACCTCTGCATTGACAGCGGCAGGGTTCTGCTCTCTGCACCGTCTGTCGAGTGTGATAATGCAGGAGAAGGTACACTTAAAGCTGGAGGCAACGGCACCCATTCCTTGCCGGGGTTGATACTGGTAAGACTGCAGACCTGTCCGACGACATCTTCCGCCCGACCCATCCATGATTTGCCCCTCTTTAGCCTGTCACCCTTTCTCTGAATACAGCGTCATGCAGAGGGTGCTGCTCATCTGCACTTATTTTTAAGTATGCACGAGCTCTCCAGATCTTGATCCTGTGTTCCATTGTCGGGAAGTCAAGGAGGTATCTCATTGCTACACAGCTGGTGTCTCTCGTGCAGCCCAAAATGATGCGCATGGCTTCGTTTTGTACCTTTTCAAGTCTTCCAATCTGTGTAGGGCTGACAGTGAGGATGGCCAGGGCATACTCGATGCGTGAAAGCACAAGTCCTTGGAAAAGAAGTAATAGCAGTCTTTGCTCGATATTGGCAGTCGCCATGACTCTCATTGCTGCCAAACCTTTTCGAGCCTTCGTTATGATATAATCGACATGATCTCTGAAGGACAGGCTACGATCAAGCCTCACGCCAAGATATGTCATTGACTGGGTTCTACTCAGAATGCTCCCATCCATTCTTACTGCCGGCAGGTCTGTTTTCACAATATGGTTGTTTAGTGAGAACCATGTAACCGTTGCCTTTGCAGGGTTGACAAGGGCATCGGCATCAGCACACCATGAGGAAATTCGATCTAGTTCGCCCTGCATATAGTTGGCAACCGCCTGTCTATCTCGACCCTGTCGATATACGAGGATGTCGTCAACGAATGATAGAGTCCTACCCCTCCCATCCAACTGTTGTTCAGTGATAGGCACCGTATACACGTTGAATAGTACTGGTGACAGTGGTGAACCCTGCGGCAATCATGGACATATCGTTATCGGCTCAGAAGACCAACTCCCGCATCTTAGCACCACCTTCCTTTGGAGTAGAATTGCAGCTATCCATCGTACAAGGTGAGGGTGCACTTTCAGTCTGAGGAGGGTTTGCATCAAGTGCTCGAAAGATACTCTGTTATATGCGTCCTCTAAGTCTATGGCGGCCGCACATGTCTCTTCTCTGACCTGAAATCCTTCGTAAACATCTTGAGCAAAGACCGCCGCATTCAGCCATGACTCTTTGTTGCGTCTGTATCCTCCAAGTGTGGGCGGGAAGCAGCCGAGCTGTTCCAAGTCCCAAGCAAGTCTGTGTGCTACAATTTTCTCCAGTAGCTTGCCAACAGTATTCTGCATCGTAATGATTCTGTAGCCGCTTATCTTGGAGTGGTCTTTGTTCGGTTTTGGCAGCGGCAGCAAGTAGCTGTGTAGCCATTCTTCTTTGACCTGACCCCTCTGGATACTGGTGTTGAATTCTCTGGCCAGTTCTTCCATGTCATCATCTGATATCACCATTAGGTCACCATATCGGATGCCGTCTGGGCCTGGGGCGGTGTTAGGTGATTTCTTGAGCATCGCACGCAATATGTCAACTGTGATTGTCCATTCTTCGTCTTTCCTGACCCCCTCGCACAACTGAGAGAGTGTTGTTGTGGTCCTCTGTCTGGCGGGCTCGTCTTTCTGGTCAGTCTGTTCTATGTAGCGTGCAAGAAGGGCCTTACCTTTATCCGCATCCGACCTTTTCCATGCGAGGTCTGTGCCTTGAAAGTCTGGAATACCCCTACGTTGTGCAGCACCGTTCATGCTCTTGTGGAGGCGCCAGAATGTCGTAAGAGATTGCTCGGAGCACACCTTCCTGCAGAACTCGTCCCATTTGTCGGCCTTGGCCTGTTTGGCGCAGGATTTGAATAAAGTCGTCGTCCTAACGACCTCAGTCTTCAGGTTCGCCAACTCAACCTGTGGCATGTTAGCCTTTCTGGCCTTTTGCCAGTCTTTGACAACCTGCCTCTTTCCCAGCCACACCTTCTCGACCTCTCCATTCCACCATGGTGGCTGCAGCCATCTTTCTTGTCTCCTACGGGAGGAAGTTAGTTTCCTTCTTCTGATCTTGCTTATGGCGTCTTGACCAGTGGTGTCGTACGGGAAGGCATTGGTCTTGTTTCTTTGACTCATGGCCCCGTCTTTCTTGATCAGGATGACACAAGGGTAGTGGTCACTATCGTGGTATCCCAGTGTGCCCCACCGGCACCTTGGTGCGATGGTGGGCGACACCAGAGCCAAGTCAATGATGCTGTCAGAGTCGCTTGGTCGAGTGGCCATTCTAGTGACCTTCCCATCATTCAGACAGATTAGGGCAGCAGATGCCAGGGCGTCCTCCAAATCTTCTCCCTGTCTATTGGTGATGCAATTCCCCCATTGACTGCCTCTGGCATTGAAGTCCCCGCAGTAGATGATATGCCTTTCATCCATATCGAACAAACTCTGCCATTGTCGCACGTCGACCTTCCCATTTCGCGCCTAGACGTTAACGATTACAAGCTGCACTGGTGTCATTATTCTTAATGCCTGCACTTGCAGGGCATCGCTGTTCCAGGCGGACATATCGATCTCAGACACTAGTATGTTGTCGCGGACCAGAATGGCCTGTCCGAGGTGCCGCCTGTTAAAGAAACCCTGAAATCCCGCAACATTGACTGTTCCGTCGGTGAGCTGTGTTTCTTGCAAGACTACAATATCGTTTCCGTAGAGTAGTTTTTCAAGAATGGGTCGGCGTTGACTAAATGATGCACAGTTCCAGTACAGTACTCGAACATTTCCGATACCCAATCTGTCACATTTTAAGCGCCTTCTGCGCGCGCCCGCCCTCTTACCACGTTGTGTCCTAGCTGGTCGTCTGGTCGTCATGTTAGGCTTAACTATCGCCACCGGGCGCCGATGATACGCCGAAAGAAGACCGGACGCGCGTGCACGAACTCCGTTGCACGGTCCGAACTCCATTTCACCACGAAAAAACACTTAATCCATACACATTTCGGAAAAAACACGTTCCATTTTACGGGACGAAGAAATGTCCCGCCATCTTGCTCAGGGGAACTCACTCTCTCTCAATCAATATCATGATGATCAATGATCATGATGATCAATATGATGATTGTGTAGTCGTGGTATAACTAATTATCTGTCCTTGTGAACGTGTCTCCTCTGGTGCTTGACCACCGGCCTTCATAACCGTCCATGCGCATCTTAACATACACGGGAGAAACCACACAACTGTGGCTTCTAGTTCCTCTCTAATCCGTGTTTCAGGCTCCATAATTGCCATGAAGGGACAGCATGACCATTTTAATACTGGATTTCTAACTGCGATGAAAACATTTCTCTTACATATGATGTTTGTACATGCAATGAAGCCATACGGTGGTGTGTTAATTATATTCCTATTTGCTATGTCCGATGGGAACGGGCGGGGCGGACAGCCAAGTATCTCGTCGATAAACTGAACTTTCCGTGAGAAATATTAGTCTATTTTATGAGGCTCGGCCGACCTCACGACCGCACTTCAGCAGAAAATCCTCGGCTATTTTATTTATGTACTAGTTCGACTTTTCTCCGTAATCTCGTATACTCTCGTGGTTAACGTGATGACGGTGAGAATCAGCAGTGGTTCGAATCGCATCGGTAACTTACGGGTTATGTGAGCCGGCCGCTCAGAAAGCAAGGCAAACTACTGAGCGTAATCTTGCCAAGAAATCAACATACAGCTGAAAGATGCTGGTGTTGACAGCGATGTCCTGTAAAGGACATGCAAAAACAAAAAATAGTTAGTTAGTTAGTCGCGGTTCCAACCTCACAGCAACGGGTCGTCCCCATTTTTCTCCGTTCCTGTGCCAGTTAATATCACACAAAACGCCTCCCACTGCCCAATGTGAAAAGTGGAAAAGACAGTAGTCTCGACAAACAACAGCCCGCACAGATACACTACTAGTTTGATAGCCATTAATTCACCAGCACTCCGCACAACAGAAGTCAGTCAGGAACCTCTGTACCCGCCTTCAGGCCACTGGGCGTATGGTGCTGGCCCCACGTGTGTATAGACTGATGGTCACTCGGTGGATGAAGTGGTCAGTGTCACGCCGGACGCTTGTACTTCACAAGATATTTCGTGGTACTCAGTTTAGTAAAGGTCGATATAGGTCAATTTAAAAACCCCACCCAGATGCGGAATCACGTCTAAGATCTCCAGGCGGGCGGATGCCTAGATCCGACGATATCGCGGTTCCCATGACAGAAGTAGGCTGCAGTTTGTATAGTGAACCTACACCTTACTGCAAGCGGAAAAGCGGCTGCTGTATCCAGCACGGAACACGGAACACACCGTTCCGTGCTGATGGCTTCAACTTAAGTTCTCCGTGTACAATGTTGAATATCCATTGTGAAAACAATGCCACTATTTAAACGATGCAAGACCACGTTGATGAATTTATGATTTACTTCTAATTCAAAATGTACATCTTAATTAAATAGTGATTAGCTTTTCCGTACTGTTGAGTTGTCTGACTAATTTGTCCGTGTTGTCTTGCTTTCGTCTATGGTCTTGTCAGAATGAACGCCCCTAGGTTCTGATCATCAGCCAGAAAGCACAGTAAACGGAGTCCTATTACAAGCCCCCAACGGTTAACATCGTCACACGGGGTAAGTGGGTCCGGGAAAACACAAAACACCGAATGCAGCTGGAACCAGTAACAGTTGACGTCACCAAGAGAATGCAGACTACATCAAACAAACGCAATAACCGTGGTCACTATTCATCTGCCGGTCACCATCATCATTCAGTGCCGACTCCGCATAAAGGATTAGCGGGTTTGGATTTCAAGCAAATCTGTCCTGAACCTGCGTTCATCTTTTCCTGCTATAGTCTGTACAGAAATGAATGCCTTCATTCACGATCAATTATTTTGAAAACTGTCTGTTGCATCGTTATGAAATTTTTCCTGCTTTCTTATATTTACCCCCACCCAAGGAATATGTCTATGATAGGTCCAAAAGCAACTTAAATCATGGGAAGCGGCGACATTTCTTTGATGTTTTGGTGAAAAACTAGTGATTTCTCGCTAACAAAACTTGTTTTGCAGTAATGCCCTGTTCCACTGCGCGAGGCTCTTGTCATAAGGCCAATCCCAAGTCCCACGAGAAAATTCAACACTAATGTTTCCGTGTGAAGACGTAATACATTTAATAACGTGTACTTCATCTCTGACCCGTAAATTATATACCGCATATAAACAAGCATTGAAATCTACTGTACAATCTTCTTCTTCTTCTTCTTCTTCTTCTTCTTCTTCTTCTTCTTCTTCTTCTTCTTCTTCTTCTTCTTCTTCCTCTTCAGCATTCCGAGCCATTGAGGTTCTTTGCTGCAGATAAAAGCCGTCTCCATTCGTCTCTCTGGTTGACCTTCTCTTGCCAGTCGCTGATTCCAAGTGCTTGTAGGTCTGTATGTATATTATCTCCCCTGACACCCTGCTCGTGCCTGTGGCTCCTAGTAGCTGTCAGCTGTGAGAGGCTGGCTAAAGCAGGTGCGGGTAGCCGATTTGGTGTCAAACCAAGCGGTAAACTAGGGTATGCCTACCCAGCATGTGAAGACAGGATTCGGCAGACTGCGCGGAAGAAATCATTCCTGATTCAACGGGCAAGACGGCGTTTACCTGCAAAGCGTTGTGGAACGTAATGAGCACGGCAAGGCACGTAGAGCGCCCTGGTCATCCACTGCACCTGTATTCGTCTCCAGTCGTCTCGACTTGTCTTGTCACTGGACTCAGATGGACTCGGGCGAGAGAGTGAGGTCGACGAATTGCGCAACTCTTCCTCACTTTAATCCAAGTCATCGCGCAAGTCATTCTTCATCCAACCTCATATATCACCTTCAAGCCCTGTGGCGATAGGCGAGCGGCGAAGCGGCAGGCGTGGGTACGCTGGCAGCCGTAGTCGCAGACCTGCACACAGGCGGCTCAGGGCATATGGTCGTCTTCTACTGACCGGAGCAGCAGTGGGATTCGGCAGCCCCCTGAGCGACTGAGCAGCCCTCTATAGGAACACACTGCTCACCTCCATAGCATGAGGAAGGGGCTAGAAAAGGTGCCCTAAACATTGTCTGCTCCATCACTACCTAACGAGCTAGCCGCGGTTGGTGGGTACCCTTAACTGCGGTCGGCATGCAAACAAAGATAAAACAAGCAAAGCTAAAAGAGTAAACCATGTTCCCTTAACAATTGGAACTTGGAATGTACGCACCCTACTTGACAGAGACGGCGCGTCGTGTCCAGAGAGACGAACAGCACTGATTGGGAGAGAGCTGGGCAGGTACAACATCGACATTGCAGCCTTGAGCGAGACACGACTTGCAGAAGAAGGCCAAATCTGTGAAATAGGTGCCGGCTACACATTTTTCTGGAATAGAAGGAAAAGCGAGGAAAGACGCCAATCCGGTGTGGGATTTGCCATTAAGTCGGCCCTGGTCGGCACATTAGTTTTGCTGGCCGAGAAACATCTTCTCCTCAAGGCACATTTGAATGACCCAAAGTCAACATTAAAAAAAAAAAGATGCCTTCAAGAACATTCAGAGAGTAGTGCAGCAGAAACTTCGGCACATGCAGGACTCCTGGCTGAGCAGCAAAGCTGATGAAATTCAGGGCTTTGCTGACAGACATGATATGAAAAACTTCTACGACTCACTGAAAGCGGTCTATTGCCTTGATGTTACTTCATTAACAATTGAATATAGAAATTAACATCGATCGCAGTAAACTCGTCAACAGAGAAAATGTAATAATTAACTCTCACCTTGAATTCATGAAACGAATGCGACGTCAGAAGACAACAAGTAAACAGACGTTGTGAGATTCTTCTGCGGAGGGGATGCGTTTTCGTGGAGCCCGTGTTTGGTGAAGAGAGGGATGCGATGATTGCGAGGCTTGACGAATAGATAACAGGAGGAAGAATCTATTGAAGGATATGATCAATGAAAGGACCGAACCTAGACCAATCCTGAATTTGGAAACGGCGGATTAGAAGATTGTACGTCAAGGTGAAACTGGATAATATTAGGGAAGTTTCATAGATACTAGGTTAAACTTCGACCCTGTATAAAGGGCGTGTTAACAGTATAGGAGACTATTGCCTATTGTTATTATTCGGCACACTATTAAACGTGTGATAGCATTCACCGGATTGCGTAAATTTGTTTCTGCATTCGTTTCATGAATTCAAGGTGAGAGTTAATTATTACATTTTCTCTGTTGACGAGTTTACTGCGATCGATGTTAATTTCTATATTCAAATGTTAATTGTGTTGAAAATGTAATAATTGTAATAATAATAATAATAAATGTAATAATAATGCAGATGGGGGAACTTTGGTCACCGATAAGAAAGAAATCCTTCAATGCTGGGCAGAGCATTTCAGCAACATCTTAAATGCAACTTCCTTCTTCGATGATGAAACCATCAACTGCCTTCCTCAAGTTCCCACCAATGAGACACTTGATGACCTGCCAACCATAGTGGAAGTAAACAGAGCCATCCAGCAACTCTCCAGCGGCAAGGCACCTGGTCCTGACTCCATCCCAGCAGAGATATACAAGGCAGGTGGGCCGGTCCTAACAGAGCAGCTTCACCAAGTCTTTACAGACATATGGGTGAACGAGACCATGCCACAAGATTTCAAGGACGCGTCAATAGTCCACCTTTACAAACGTAAAGGAAACTGCCAATCCTGTGTCAACCACCGAGGCATCTCCTTGCTTTCAATTGCAGGGAAGATACTCGCTAGAATTCTTCTCAATCGCCTCACAGCCCATCTCGATCAAGGTATTCTTCCTGAGAGTCAATGTGGCTTCAGAAAAGAACGTGGAACTGTTGACATGATTTTCGCTGCAAGAGAAATGTCAGGAACAGAACTGCGAAATGTTATCCACTTTCATTGACCTTACCAAGGCTTTTGATACAGTCAGCAGAGAAGGACTGTGGAAGATTATGGCAAAATATGGCTGTCCACGAAAGTTTGTCCAAATAGTGCGGCTATTATCATGATGGCATGCAGGCAAGCGTACAGGAAAATGGTGAACAGTCTAAGCCCTTTCCTGTCACCAATGGAGTGAAGCAAGGATGTGTCCTGGCACCAACACTGTTCAGCCTCATGTTTTCAGCCATGTTGACGAATGCCTTTGAGAACGACGACAATGGAACAGACATCAACTACCGTATGGATGGAAAGTTATTCAATCTCAGAAGGTTGAAAGCTAAAATCAAAATTAACAGCGACACCGTCAGAGAGCTCCTGTTTGCTGATGATTGCGCTCTATACGCCATCTCAGAGGACATGCAACATAATGTTTCAGTTTTCTCACATGCCTGTGCCAACTTTGGGCTCAATATCAACTTGGAGAAGACTGTAGTTATGTACTAGCCAGCTCCAGGGAATAATCACACTGTGCCGAATATCAAAGTGAATGGTCATAGACTAAGTGTTGTGGACAAATTCACCTATCTTGGCAGCACTGTGTCACAAGCTGCCACAATTGATGACGAAGTGAATGCAAGAATCTCCAAGACCAGTGCGGCCTTTGGCAGACTGTACAAGAATGTATGGGACAGAACTGGAATAAGCCTGCAAACAAAGCTAAAAGTCTACAAAGCAGTTGTACTATCCACACTGCTATATGCTTGTGAAACCTGGACTGTTTATCAGCGACACGCTAGGAAATTAAACCACTTCCACACAGTCTGCCTAAGGAAGCTACTGAAGATTAAATGGCAAGACAAGATTCCAGACACTGAAGTCCTAGAAAGAGCGTCCATGCCCAGTATCCACACTCTACTGATGAAGAATCAGATTCGCTGGGCTGGTCACTTGACTCGCATGCCAGATCACAGGCTCCCTAAACGAATTTTTTACAGCGAACTGCGTTGTGGTAAACGCTCCCAAGGTGGCCAGAGGAAACGCTTTAAAGACACTCTGAAAATCTCACTGAATGCTTTTGGAATTCATCATGACACCTGGGAGGCTGCAGCCAGAGACCGAAATTCGTGGCGTGCATCATTACGCAAGGGTGCAGTCATATGTGAGGCAACCAGGACTGCAAGAGCTGTGAAGAAAAGGCAGGACAGAAAAACCGCTGCAGGAAATCCTCCTCCAGAAACGTCAAGCATTCTTTGCCCACATTGTCAAAGAACATTTCGAGCCAAAATAGGCCTTATCAGCCATCTTAGAACCCACGGCTCCATACCTTCAACCCCACTGGATGAAATGAATGGTCATCATCATTCTTGATGGACAAACAACATATTATCTCTCCACCGTCTTCTTGGTCTACCTCGGGGTCTACGGTCATTTATTTCCTGAGTGTAAGCGAGTTTTGTTTCCCTATTATCTTCCATTCTTTCTATATGCCCCAGCGATTGCAGTCTATTAGCCTTCATAATACCAGTGATTAGCGGGGACTTAAACATATCATAAATGTCTTTGTTGCTTCTTCTTTTCCACTCTCCACTTTGTGTATCCCTAATGGGCCCAAAGATGCGTCTTAAGACTTTGTTCTCAAAAATTTGTAACAAGGCTTCGTCTCCTTTAATTGTACTCCAGGTTTCAGAGCCATACAGCACAACTGATCTAATCAGTGTTTTGTATATTGTGACCTTGGTGTTACGAGATAACGCATTTGATTTTAGCAGATGTTGTAGTGCATAGTATATCTTATTTCCAGAGTTGATTCTAGCTTGTATTTCTTCCCTTATTATGTTGGAGCAGTTGAAGATTGTACTCAGGTATTTTTATGTTTCCGTTCTTTTAATTGCCATATTATCTGTTTGTATGTGGCCAGAGCTTTTAGCCGTTCCTTCTCTCGAAATTACCATATATTCTGTCTTATCTTGGTTGATATATGTACAATCTCCAGAACAAAAATTTTTTATTGGGTGGACATAATGATAAGATTATATGTTAAATCTCATCATTTTCTCTTAGTTGGTTACTGAGGGCCCTCTTCCTGGCTGAGGGGTTAGCAGCTTTCTCGGTAACCCCGAATACTCTCGTGGTTGACGTGAGCGCGCAAGAACTGGAATCGGTTCGAGTCGCGCCAGTGACTTATGAGAGTATGGAGCCGGTCGCTCAGAAAGCAATGGCAAACTACAGAGCGTAATCGTGCCAAGAAATCAACATACAGCTGAAATATGCTGATGTTGACACTTACCGATTCTCGAATACGTCACGTTATTCATGAGAGGATACGGGATTACGGAGAAAGTCGTGTAACGCCTAGACTAGGGAGATCGGCTTCATGCTGAGTGGTAAATGAGATTTATAATTTGCCCTCTCTTCCGTCTTTTGTTTCTTCTGAAGACCTAAATTTCAAAGGCCTGCATGTTTATTCACATCTGTTTAGTCATGGTACCTGTGTCCACGCCATATTGTTCGCCAATTATAAATTGTGAAGACCACATGCCACACAATGAGATTCAATTATTATGAGTACGAAAGTGACTGATGATACCCATACGAGCTCAGATTGTTTTAGGGTAATGTGAACAGTAGATGGTTGTTACACTTATGGGGGGGGGGGGTGTGGAAAGTAGATGTTGGTGACACTAGTGGAGAGATGGGGGTAGTGGATGGTAGTCACACTGGTGGAGGTATGTGGACAACAGATGTTAGTCACACTAGTGGAGGGATGTGGACAGTAGATGTTAGTCACACTAGTGGAGGGATGTGGACAGTAGATGTTAGTCACACTAGTGGAGGGATGTGGACAGTAGATGTTAGTCACACTAGTGGAGGGATGTGGACAGTAGATGTTAGTCACACTAGTGGAGGGATGTGGACAGTAGATGTTAGTCACACTAGTGGAGGGATGTGGACAGTAGATGTTAGTCACACTAGTGGAGGGATGTGGACAGTAGATGTTAGTCACACTAGTGGAGGGATGTGGACAGTAGATGTTAGTCACACTAGTGGAGGGATGTGGACAGTAGATGTTAGTCACACTAGTGGAGGGATGTGGACAGTAGATGTTAGTCACACTAGTGGAGGGATGTGGACAGTAGATGTTAGTCACACTAGTGGAGGGATGTGGACAGTAGATGTTAGTCACAATAGTGGAGGGTTTGGGACAGTAGATGGTAGTCACACAAGTGCTAGGATGTGGACGGTAGATGTTAGTCACACTAGTCGAGGGATGTGGACAGTAGATGGTAGTCACACTAGTGGAGGGATGTGGACAGTAGATGTTAGTCACACTAGTGGGCGGATGGGGACAATACAAGTTAGTCACACTAGTGGAAGGATGTAGTTAGTAGATGGTAGTCACACTAGTGGAGGGATGTGGACAGTAGATGTTAGTCACACTAGTGGAGGGATGTGGACAGTAGATGTTAGTCACACTAGTGGAAGGATGTAGACAGTAGATGGTAGTCACACTAGTGGAGGGATGTGGACAGTAGATGTTAGTCACACTAGTGGGCGGATGGGGACAATACAAGTTAGTCACACTAGTGGAAGGATGTAGACAGTAGATGGTAGTCACACTAATGGAGGGATGTAGACAGTAGATGGTAGTCACACTAGTGGAGGGATGTGGTCAGTAGATGGTAGTCACACTAGTGCTAGAATGTGGAAGGTAGATGGTAGTCACACTAGTGGAGGGATGTGGACAGTAGGTGTTAGTCACACTAGTGGAGGGATATAGACAGTAGATGTTAGGCACAATAGTGGAGAGATATGGACAGTAGATCTTAGTCACACTAGTGGAGGGATGTGGACAGTAGATGTTAGTCACACTAGTTAAGGGATGTGGACAGTAGATGTTAGTCACACTAGTGGGCGGATGGGGACAATACAAGTTAGTCACACTAGTGGAAGGATGTAGACAGTAGATGGTAGTCACACTAGTGGAGGGATGTGGACAGTAGATGTTAGTCACACTAGTGGAGGGATGTGGACAGTAGATGTTAGTCACATTAGTGGAGGGATGTGGACAGTAGATGTTAGTCACACTAGTGGAGGGATGTGGACAGCAGATGTTAGTCACACTAGTGGAAGGATGTAGACAGTAGATGGTAGTCACACTAGTGGAAGGATGTAGACAGTAGATGGTAGTCACACTAGTGGAGGGATATGGTCAGTAGATGGTAGTCACACTAGTGCTAGAATGTGGAAGATAGATGGTAGTCACACTAGTGGAGGGATGTGGACAGTAGGTGTTAGTCACACTAGTGGAGGGATATAGACAGTAGATGTTAGGCACAATAGTGGAGAGATAGGGACAGTAGATCTTAGTCACACTAGTGGAGGGATGTGGACAGTAGATGTTAGTCACACTAGTGGGCGGATGGGGACAATACAAGTTAGTCACACTAGTGGAAGGATGTAGACAGTAAATGGTAGTCACACTAGTGGAGGGATGTGGACAGTAGATGTTAGTCACACTAGTGGAGGGATGTGGACAGTAGATGTTAGTCACACTAGTGGAGGGATGTGGACAGTAGATGTTAGTCACACTAGTGGAGGGATGTGGACAGTAGATGTTAGTCACACTAGTGGGCGGATGGGAACAATACAAGTTAGTCACACTAGTGGAAGGATGTAGACATTAGATGGTAGTCACACTAGTGGAGGGATGTAGACAGTAGATGGTAGTCACACTAGTGGAGGGATGTGGTCAGTAGATGGTAGTCACACTAGTGCTAGAATGTGGAAGGTAGATGGTAGTCACACTAGTGGAGGGATGTGGACAGTAGGTGTTAGTCACACTAGTGGAAGGATATAGACAGTAGATGTTAGGCACAATAGTAGAGAGATATGGACAGTAGATCTTAGTCACACTAGTGGAGGGATGTGGACAGTAGATGTTAGTCACACTAGTGCAGGGATGTGGACAGTAGATGTTAGTCACACTAGTGGAGGGATGTGGACAGTAGATGTTAGTCACACAAGTGGAGGGATGTGGAAAGTATATGTTAGTCACACTAGTGGAAGGATGTAGACAGTAGATGTTAGTCACACTAGTGGAGGGATGTAGACAGTAGATGTTAGTCACACTAGTGGAGGGATGTGGACAGTTATATATTAGTCACACTAGTGGAGGGATGTGGACAGTAGATGTTAGTCACACTAGTGGAAGGATGTAGACAGTAGATGGTAGTCAAACTAGTGGAGGGATGTGGACAGTAGATGTTAGTCACACTAGTGGAGGGATGTGGACAGTAGATTTTAGTCACACTACTGCTGGAATGTGGACAGTAGATGTTAGTCACTGTCAGAATCTTCCCCGGGTCTTCATCACGGGCGCCTGGCAATGACGGCCAGGTACGTGAACTGCAGTAACACTTACGACGCAGTAACAGGGACTGGGCCTGCGTGGTACACGGAGACCACGAGAGGAGAAAGCTGGACCAACACTGGCTCACTGCGGCTAGCGGTCAGACAGCCTTGGACCGTAGGACTGGACAGACGTGGAAAGAGAGCAGTGCACGTATTGAGTGTATGAGTTGACGCTAGATGAGAGAAAGCCTGTTGAGTATAGAAAGACTGAGTGCATGGTATGTAATATTGCATTCATGAATTGATGTATTATATATATATATATATATATATATATATATATATATATATATATATATATATATATATATATCTAGTGTAGTATGTGTGTGTGTGTGTGTGTGTGTGTGTGTGTGTAGTGTATTATCGCCGAGTTAAGCGAAGCCAGTTGTGATTGCTGTTTGGGAGAAGTGCGATTAAAGTGTTGAGAGATGTCACCGTGTGTTATGTACATTTATTCTGTGTGAGTGATTGTTGTCACATCTGTTAGTCACCACGAGCCTTTATTGATTGCAAATCAGGACTCTGACAGGTGTTAACGTGGGTAGCCCGTCTGACTTTGGACATTATGATCTTGTGGTTGAAAAAGGTGAAAGTTTTAAGAACTCTTGTATAAAGTGTGTAAAGTCAGACAATGTGTATGTTAAAGGGAATGAGCATGCGTAGCTCGTCAGTGGTTGAACCAAATGTGTGAACGTGATTAGGAGAGATATAGAAAAAAGTGTGTTCGTGTTACAGTTGTGAAGCGAAGAAAGCATTGGCAAAGAAGTAACACTGAAAATGGTATTCTGAACTGACGACACAACGACTAAACAAACATATTTGACGGCATACAAACCTATCACATTTAGCTGACAACGCATACACCACATAACATACACATACTAATATTTCCTCTCTCCAAAAGTAAACAGGTTTTTCATCCGAAAGTGTACACTACAAAAGTCATTTTTCCTGGCTGTAGAAGACCAAGCAGCTTCTCTCTGGTGCAGTTTGCCAACATACGTCCAGAGATCCAAATTCCTGTATCACTTAAGTATTTTTTTCTACATACTTTTGTACAGGTCCAGGCCTAAGCTGTATAATTATTCTGTAATTATTGTATTATACACATATTGTATGTACTAACATTTGATAATTATCCTGTATAAATTCACCGTAACTAGATAACAGAAGTATCATGTCTACGTTACAAGAATTTATTGAGTTAGGACTAAAGTTAAATAAAACCGGAGATGAGTTAACAAAATGGAGTGAGGCGAAATATACAGAGTATGTCCAAAGGGAAGACAGAGCTGTTGAAAGGGAGCTAAGAAAAGCAGAGTTGGAAGCTAGAAAGGCAGAAACAGACGCAGAGCTGAAAAAGTCAGAGTTAGAAGCTAGAAAGGCAGAAACAGAGGCCGAGATAAAGAAAGCTGAGAAAAGGGAAGAGCTGGAAATGCAGCTAAAGATTAAACAGCTAGAGGCCGAAACATCAGCAGATAAAGAATCTAGAAAGTTAGAGATGAAAGAAAAAGAGAATCAATATAAAAAGTACCAAGGGATCGTCAAAAATTTCGCTACTGGGGACTGCATCGCAGCATTCACCCAAAACTTTGAAACGATAATGGAGCATTATCAGATCCCAGAGACAGAATGGAATATCATTTATATGAGAAGTTTATCTGGGGAACCTCTAAAAGTCATTGAGACCATCCCCAAAGACTTAAGGAAAGATTATCAGTATATAAAAGCCAAAATTATGGCACATTTCCTGTTAGATGAAGCAGGCTACAGAGAACAGTTTAGTAAGTAGCTCCTAAACCAACACAAACGTTCTCTGACTACATTTCAGTAGTACAGGATGTATTTAGTAAGTGGTTATCATCAGCTAAAGTTGATAACAATTTTGATAAACTGAAAGATCTGATCCTACGAGACAAGATCATCTCTTCTCTACCACCTCCTTTTTCGAAATTTCTGCAAGAGTGTGAATGTGAGAGTGTGCAGCAAATAGAAAAGCGTGGGTCGGCGTACTTTACGGCCAATAAAAATTGTTTTTCTAATGTACTAACAGACACACAATTTGTAGCAGCCGCTACCTATGATAGGTCAAAACCAAGTACCTATAACAGGCAGAAATCCTTCAGGCAACCTATGAGTAAGAACTATCAATGCAAATATTGTAATTTACAACACAGTGAAAGTGAGATGTGTGACAAACACCCTAGGTATCTCACATATTTGCAAAACTATATAGACAATCAAGACAGAGAGAGAAAGAGCTACAAACGTGCAACCAAATGTTTTCTCTGTAAAGCGTACGGCCACTGGCGCCATGCCTGTAGAGGAAAACAAATGACCAGAAAAGCCAACGCAGCATTGTTTGATAGCTCTTCCTCTGATGAAGAATTAGTGGAAAATCAACAAGTTAATGCGGCAGAGTCCATTGATGTTTTCCATCTGGAAAAATGTACAACCTGCAACCGCTTCCATGAAGATGGCATGTTAACTTGCGGCCACTCCATACCTATTGCAAATGAGGAAGCCAATTTGGTGATAGACTCCAAAGGCAAGCTCAATATCCATCAAGGTTATGTGAACGGCAAAGTAGCCACTGTTTTACGCGATAGCGGGTGCACTCTTATTGGTTTAAAGAAAGACTTATCTTACCTGCAGACTACACTGGCAAACATGTAACATGCAGAACTTTCTCAGGTAACATCGAGAAATACCCACTTGCATGGGCATATATTGAAACACCATTCCTAACAGGCAAGGTTAAATGCGCAGCATTATCTAACCCATGTTGTGATATTATTTTTGGTAACCTGCCAAAAGTGAACGAATGCCACATGATTGTATAACGTCTTCCTGTAAAGGTATTGTGTCTAATGAAAAAATTGCTGCAGAAATGCACTCTCAGACAAAGCATACAAAAGCATTAGAGTTAAGAACTCCTGTTACAACACCTCCCCTAGAGAGAAAACAAAACCCCATAAAAGCACAAACATATTTGAAACCTGCAAACCAAAATCTTCAACAGGATCAAGAAACATCGAAACCGAACAAACTAAATCAAAAGACCGCAATGGTTGCGTTGATATTTCTGTACTATTTGACTACAATATCATTGTCATGACTTACTACATATTCATTGTTGTATTGTAAATGTATACCCACTTATCAAGAAATACCTCATTCGACTACTGAGTTTTCACCATTTGAGCTAGTATATGGAGCCAAACCTCGGGCCCATTATCAATTTATCACACTTTGTTAACTGAACTAGAAAATGATCAGAAAGCATTGTCGCCATATGAACATGTAACAACTTTACGTGACAAGATCATGAGATCTTGCATATTAGCAAAAGAATCATTGAGACAAACTGGTTCCATCTATAGGGAATATGCAAACAGAGGAAATAGGACAATAACACTAACACATGGACAGGACGTACTGTTACTTTTGCCAAGTGACAAACATCGTCTGACATACTCATGGCAAGGACCGTTCAAGATAGTAAGACAGATTTCGACTATAGACTATAAAGTGACATTTAACATGTTAAAGCCTTACGACAATAGAGAAGGAAATAACGACGAGACAGCGCCAACCACAACAGTAGTGGACAACATAGACTCAGATAACACCGACGAAGTACTAGTTCCAGCACTTGACACGACAGATACATTACAAGACATAAAACTATCTCCTCATCTTTCTCAGACTAAGACCGACGATTCCATACACTTAACAGCATTTGCAACACCTTGGGGATTATACGAATGGTGTAAACTACCATTCGGGCTAGTCAACGCCGCAGCAACATTCGTACGCATGACACGACTGTTACTAGCAGACCTACCAAACATACTTTCCTACATGGACGACATCTGTGTACATACTAGGACAATGACGGAACACCTGACAACACTCCGAAAAACATTTGAACGTATCAAACAACACGGCCTAACAGTGAAACCATCCAAGGTAGAAATCGCCTATCACGAAATTACATTTCTTGGCTATAAAGTTTGTAATGGATTTGTCACCACAGATGACAACATTGTATCCAAGATTCTAAAATTGTCGCTTCCGACAACCAAAAAGGAAATACGAAGCATGTTGGGTCTACTCAATTATTACAGACGATTTATTCCTGATTTTGCGGGTTTGACAGAAAGTTTTACAAATTTACTAACCAAAGATAAACCAAATAAAATTGTAAACAGCGAGTGCCTGAGACCTGCATTTACAAAAGTTTTGTCATACTTTTCGACTAAGCCCATCCTTAAATTGCCAAATTTGGAAATTGATTTCAGATTGAGGACTGACGCAAGCTCCATAGCCATAGGGGCGGTTTTGTTGCAGTCTTATGATGACATCCTTCATCCAATTTTTTATGTCAGCCGCAAACTGACACCGAGAGAACGCAGATGGTCAACTCCTGAATTGGAGGCTTTGGCTTAATTTTTTCCATCAAAAGATTGTCTACATATTTGTTAGGTCGTCATTTCATTGTAGAAACAGACAACAATCCATTAATCATTATTAAGACAGGGACACCAACAAACCACAGAATAGCAAGATGGTCTTTACTGCTCCAAGACTTCAGTTTTGAAGTGAGGCACATCAGCGGTACACAAAATACGATTGCAGATTTGCTATCCAGATGTCCACCCGACACGTCCGAAAATAGGCTACCTATGACTGAGCGCACAGATTAAATGAGTCAATATCTGTGATTACTTAGAGCGCTCAGAAATCACAACCCAGCAAAGTAATGTGTAACATAACTACACATCGCTGGCACACATAACTGTGATAAGGACAGTGTCCTCTTGTTTATTATAAATTATATTTTTAATCCGTAAGCATGGTAAATATATGTGTGATTAGAATGAAAAGTGACAATATTTTAAACACTTGTTAACATTTATACGAACAGTACTACGAGTGATTACAAAACTTACCTGAAGTCAACTTATGGTAACATCCTCAGTACCTGCGCTTATGAATACGATTGATATAAGCCCAGCAGAGTGTTCAAATATTTTAAATCGTGTGAGAGAGACGACGACATACGAATTCAACACATTCAACAGAACAGTTGCATCTATACTTCCAGAGAACATTGTTATCCAAACTTGTGAACGTGTGAACAGTTCATCCGTAATTCCATAGAACATTGTTATCCAAATTTGTGAACGTGTAAACAGTTTAATCCGTACTTCTACATAACAGTGAAATCCAAACAGGTAGAAGGACAATGTGTTACTCCAAGATTTTAACACATCAAATGTGTACTTCCGTTACTTTTTGGAATTAATTAATAAATTTAGAAAATTAGCAGACTATACGATAATTGTCACAAAGTAATGACACTTTATTTAACTTTGTGAGACTAAATTTACATATACTTAATTGTATGAGAGGATTTTTAGATTTGTAATCTGAGAATCATTGATTGATCAACTTGTTCTCAATAGTACCAACTAGGTCACTATTGACAAGAAGCATCAAACTATGACGCTTAGAACTTAACTTATAAATGTACTTTATTTTTTTGAAAGAAAGTAAAAGTTATTCCCCATAGTGTTTCACAATAACATCTAAGGGAAACAATTTGAAATATTGGGTCAATGTAAACATGAATATAGTACTTTGTTCATAGCGCCAGAACGGCAACACATCGCAAGATGACATCAACTATGCGTGAACTATAATTACTGAAGTTGTGGACCAGCATGCGATCATCCGACCATATCGGTTGGGGTCTAATGCTGAAGTCATCTTAGAGAAAAGATGACTTGCGGCCTGACATGTATCTTTTTGTGATTTTTTTTCTTTGTCGGGAGGTAGTTGCGTTGCTTGCGAGACAGCGTAAGTCGCGGATAGCTACCGGACTGGCTAAGTCCGTCAGCAACCTAGGTAAAAGTCCAACGAGGGGATTGTACTTGTTGAGTGTAGCTTTATGGCATCACTGAAGAGAAGTTATATATTATGTAAATTACCCAAGATACTTCAACAAACTCCAAAGAGTCACCTAAGATGACAAACGATGGGTCGATTCTGACTTTTTATTAAGAGATTAACCCAACTTCAAATAGCCAATAATGAAAGGATATACCTTTCATTCGAGGAGCGGCGGGAGAGTGTCAGAATCTTCCCCGGGTCTTCATCACGGGCGCCTGGCAATGACGGCCAGGTACGTGAACTGCAGTAACACTTGCGACGCAGTAACAGGGACTGGGCCTGCGTGGTACACGGAGACCACGAGAGGAGAAAGCTGGACCAACACGGGCTCACTGCGGCTAGCAGTCAGACAGCCTTGGACCGTAGGACTGGACAGACATGGAACGAGAGCAGTGCACGTATTGAGTGTATGAGTTGACGCTAGATGAGAGAAAGCCTGTTGAGTATAGAAAGACTGAGTGCATGGTATGTAATATTGCATTCATGAATGCAATGTATTATATATATTTGTGTATTATCGCCGAGTTGAGCGAAGCCAGTTGTGATTGCTGTTTGCGAGAAGTGCGATTAAAGTGTTGAGAGATGTCACCGTGTGTTATGTACATTCATTCTGTGTGAGTGATTGTTATCACATCTGTTAGTCACCACGAGCCTTTATTGATTGCAAATCAGGACTCTGACAGTCACACTAGTGGAGGGATGTGGACAGTAGATGGTAGTCACACTAGTGCTGGAATGTGGAAGTTAGATGTTAGTCACATTAGTGGAGGGATGGGGACAGTACATGTTAGTCACACTAGTGGTGGGATGGGGACAGTACATGTTAGTCACACTAGTGGAGATATGTGGGCAGTAGGTGGTGTCATGGACTCACTTTCTTTATAGTTCTTAACTGACAGTCCACGGCAGAGATAGGTGATTGCACTCGCACAATAAGCACTCGCACGTTAAGTCGGTTCAATATAATACAATTTAATATGCTGAATAACGTACACTGCACAATATCCCAGATATTGTGTTTAATAGGTATGTACGAATTCGATTCGAAACTCACTGCTGGAATCGTTAACACATTATCGATTCTTATTGCAATGTGATTATATACACAATGAATTAGTTAAATACAAACGTGCACTCGTTATTCAGACTCGCCATCGCATTCGCAATCGTATGTACAGGCTCATTCAGTCGTGCTATTAAACTACACATTCGGGATTCACAACCACAACTCTACGTCCGTCCATGTCGCTAATCTTAACCAGTCTGACTAATTTGGCTTCGCTCTTCCGTATCACGGGTTCTCCTGCCCCCGTGACTCCGGTGTCGCCTGGCATGGTCGGTTGGACAATATCGAAATTAGTCCAGAGAAACAACAAGAGATCAGAGAGAAATGGCAACATATAGGACAGAAGAAAATAGTACACGAAGTTCTGGAGGCACCTATCACAATCAGCGAACGAGAGCTAGCCATATCACAACTGAAAATGAGAAAGTCACCAGGAGCTGATGGTATCTCCAATGAAATGATCACGAACAGAGGCCAAAAACAAAGCTGTTGCAGATCGTCAATAACAGCTGGACCTTATGCAGTGTCCCACAAGCCTGGAGAGAAGCAATCATGATACCCCTCCTTTTTGCGTTCGCTCGCTTTGAACTCCAGCTTAGTCCATACACACTATTTATAGTATTGATGGACTGAATTTTGCGTATAAATTAGCTTTCCCTATTACCAGTGTCCCTTGAAAACAGGCGAACCCACTTCGACTTCAGAGGTACTTGTAATTTACGTCCCCAAGTCAAGGACGACAGGTCAACATTTTAGTCCAGTTGCCGGGTTTTAGGGGTTGAACCCCCCCTTT
>JACEFZ010007066.1:0-22048 GCA_014155875.1 Cepaea nemoralis
AATTTTGTGGAGAGCCATAAATCTTTACAAGCCAGTCGGCAAGGCATTGCATGATTATGATGATGAAGGGCTTCTAACGATGATCAGATGACTCATGTATACCGATGGCATGTCCTCTTTTTAGAATAAAAATAGTTGCATATCCTTTACAGGACGTCGAAGTCAACCCCAGCATTTTAGGGCTGTTTGTGATGTCTTGGCAAGTTTTACGTTCAGTAGTTTGCCACTGCTTTCTGAACGACCTTCCCCCATACCATTTTATAAAATAAAACCAACGCAAGGCGGTATGCTGCCACATCGCCCGCAGCTGTGTGATTTCCTATTAGAAAGACCAAAAAGTGTCCTATTAAAACATAGCCCCGTAGCAATTTCCTGTTATGGGCGTGTGAAGTGTTAGGGCCATCAGCTTTTTGTATAGGCTTGAGTGCACGGAGGCATAGGTAGCCAGTCTTTCCCTCTCGTAGCGAATGCCAAGAGCCGACATCGAACACTTGTCCTACCGCGTACAAGCCATTGTCAGCGTTAATCCCAAAACGTGTACCCTCGCCGCGTGTTCTATTTCTGAAACAATGTCCGTCAACAAACAAGTTTTACCACAACTCAATCGCAAGCAGAACATGGAAAAATAACAGAGACTTGAATCAAACAACAACATCAATAGACGACCAGATGAAGGAGGTTGAACTTACCACTGTCCGAATGTTAGAGAGAAGACATTGTTGACAATGCTGCGGAAAGTTGCGTTCAATCACAGAGATGTATCAACAAACAAATGTTTACAAGCGTATCCCTCCTTTTATATGTGGGAAAAACCACAAGGAAGTTGAATCAAGCGATCCACTGCCCATCTGCCCACAACCACGTCCAATGATGGGAGATCTGATTCAGGTTCAATCAGCATTTCCTGGAATACCAACTAGTTTTGCTATCAGTAATGGGACGGAACGAAGTAGCGCTACTCGCCAACACAAGATATTTACACTATACTCAAACTATACATAGAGATGCTAATACCCTGCTACTCGCCAACATAAGATAATTTAAATTATACTCAAACTATACATAGCGATAAAAACAGTTAATACCCCGTTACTCGCCAATGCAAGATAATTTAAATTATACTCAAATTATATATATAGATACAGACATCTAATACACCACAGCTAAAACTCCACTAGACGTCAACACAAGATAATTTAAAACTATACTCAAACTATACATAGAGAGACAGAAAGCTAATAACCCCGGTTATTCGCCAATTATACTCAATCTATATATAGATACATACATCTAATAAACCACTATTCGCCAACACAAGATAATTTACACTATACTCAAACTATACACAGAGACACAGACAGCTTATACCCCCGTTTCTCGCCAACACAATATAATTTAAATTACACTCAAACTATACGTAGAGATATAGACATCTAATACACCACAGCTGACACTCCGCAAGACGCCAACACAAGATAATTTAAAGTATACTCAAACTATACATAGAGACACAGCCAGCTAATACCCCCGTTACTCGCCAACACAAGATAACTTGCACTATACTCAAACTAGACGTATAGACACCGACAGCTAATACACCACAGCTAACAACCCGCTAAACATCCACACAGGATACTAACCCCAGCTCACGCAGAGCTAACACAGAGCTTAAGTAAACAAGTCACGCCGTCTAGACTACATTCGGACTTCTAGGACAAACAGCCGCAAGACACCACCACGCAGGATATTCTGAATACCGTACTCAACGCAGAATACAATTTGAATAACGAAGACACAAACAATAGATTGCACGATTTATTGCCTGGCATATTTCGCTGCATCTCGTCAGGTACATACTGCAGAAATCACACAACTTACGTGAATTAACTAGATAAATCCTTCAAGTTGAAATATACACATATTCGCACAGTAATGTCAATTATCTACCACGGTAATTTTAAGCTGACTAACATGTCTTTCTGTTTGCACAATTCTGGCTTGCGTTGATAGATCATAATTGCTTCTGCAAATTTTAACAAGCGAAAGCTTGCAGAAGCAATTATGATCTATCAACGCAAGCCAGAATTGTGCAAACAGAAAGACATGTTAGTCAGCTTAAAATTACCGTGGTAGATAAGTGACATTACTGTGCGAATATGTGTATATTTCAACTTGAGGGATTTATCTAGTTAATTCACGTAAGTTGTGTGATTTCTGCAGTATGTACCTGACGAGATGCAGCGAAATATGCCAGGCAATAAATCGTGCAATCTATTGTTTGTGTCTTCGTTATTCAAATTCACTACAGGGAAAACATTGTGCAGAATACAATACTAATAATTAGCTAACATAACTTTAAAAGGTAACAAAATACACCATGCTTCAAACTATATCCTCGGCGCTACAAGCGTGCACAAGTTAAACAACGAACGAGGAGGGTTCAAATTAAAACCTTTGTGAATATATTCTTAAAAAGTATTTTTTTTTATTTTTTTAAACGAATCATTTTTCGATGCAGTCGCTACTGGGTTAAATGAAAGTCCTCTAGCGCCGATAAAGTGTTTGGATTCTTGTTGAAAAAAACAAAATGCTCTTGGTCGCGTGCGTAACCCACCCATGCACCACCTATTTATCGGACCGAAACGTTTTGAAACTTCCTACTCCACGCATACACTTGCTGGACTGACAGGCATGCATCACCATACTGGGCCTTCAATCGTCGATGAATTTCTATAGGTTTCACCCCTTCACTGATTTTTTTTTTTTTTTAAAGTAACAACAGAACGCTACTCTTCTTTGGTGCATATCAAAAGTGAGGCGGCCATCTTTAAACTGTCCTTATGACATCATGTTCATCTGCACCGTGATATCTCGTGCTGAACACTTAACATCCTTAACGATATTGACAAGTTACAAGACAATGGTATGGTTATTGTAATTTCTATCACATTTTAAGGTTTTCATTTGAATCCCCCTAGTACACTATCATCATCATTTTCAATCAGCAGGTCTATTGCAGAACGGTGCTCTCATCAGGGCCCGGTGAAAAGTTTCTCTATCTCTGGCCATTTCTCCCGCACCTTTGTACACGTATTCTATACTCGTACCAATATAGTGTTAAACATTGCAAGGCATATAACCCGGATTATGTTTAAACTGTAATCACATTTACTACAGGGCTACAACTACACTTACTGCTATAGAGCTACAATTCAACGGAAAACACGTTAGAATACATTGACTACTATACTCCGGTACTAATACAAGCTAAGACTACACTGGATACTATACTCAGCTACAAGTCAACACAAGATACACAAGCTAGACTACACTGACTACTATACTCTGCTACAAGTCAACACAAGATACACAAGCTAGACTACACCGACTACTATACTCAGCTACAAGTCAACACAAGATACACAAGCTAGACTACATTGACTACTATACTCAGCTACAAGTCAACACAAGATACACAAGCTAGACTACACCGACTACTATACTCAGCTACAAGTCAACACAAGATACACAAGCTAGACTACATTGACTACTATACTCAGCTACAAGTCAACAAGATACACAAGCTAGACTACACCGACTACTATACTCAGCTACAAGTCAACACAAGATACACAAGCTAGACTACATTGACTACTATACTCCACTACAACACAAGCTAGACTACACTGATTACTATACTCTGCTACAAGTCAACACAAGATACACAAGCTAGACTACACTGACTACTATACTCTGCTACAACACAAGCTAGACTACACTGACTACTATACTCTGCTACAAGTCAACACAAGATACACAAGCTAGACTACACTGACTACTATACTCTGCTACAATACAAGCTAGACTACACTGACTACTATACTCTGCTACAACACAAGCTAGACTACACTGACTACTATACTCCGCTACAACACAAGCTAGACTACACTGACTACTATACTCTGCTACAACACAAGCTAGACTACACTGACTACTATACTCTGCTACAAGTCAACACAAGATACACAAGCTAGACTACACTGACTACTATACTCTGCTACAACCACTACAATGACTATAAGCTACAAAAGCTAGACTACACTGACTATATACTCTGCTACAAGTCAACACAGATACACAGCTAGACTACACTGACTACTATACTCTGCTACAATAACAGATACACTGTAATACATCTCAACCCATAATCACAAGACTATGACTACACTGTACTCATACTCTGCTACAATACAAGCTAGACTACACTGACTACTATACTCGCTACAATTCAACGAAGATACACAGCTAGATACATACTACTATACTCCACTACAATACAAGCTAGACTACACTGACTACTATACTCAGCTACAATACAAGCTAGACTACACTGACTACTATACTCTGCTAAATCAACAGACTACACTACTACTACTCTGCTACAAGTCAACACAAGATACACAAGCTAGACTACACTGACTACTATACTCGCTCATACTACATACACAAGCTAGACTACATGACTACTATACTCGCTACAACAACACAAGATACACAAGCTAGACTACACGACTACTATACTCAGCTAAAAAAGTCAACACAAGAACACAAGCTAGACTACTTGACTACTACTCGCTACAAGTCACAGATACACAGCTAGACTACACGACTACTATACTCAGCTAACAACACAAGCTAGACTACATGACTACTATACTCCTACAACACAGCTAGACTACACGATCTATACTCTGCTACAATCAACACAAGATACACAGCTAGACTACACTGACTACTATACTCTGCTACAACACAAGCTAGACTACACTGACTACTATACTCTGCTACAAGTCAACAAAGATACACAAGCTAGACTAACTGACTACATACTCTGCTACAACAAGCAGACTACACTGACTACTATACTCTGCTACAACACAAGCTAGACTACACTGACATACTCTGCTACAAGTACTACATGACGATACCAAAAGTCAACAAGATACAATGCTAACTACTGACACTATACCTCACATCTACAAACAAAGCTAGACTACCTGACTACTATACTCTGCTACAACAACTAAGACTACACTGACTAACTACTCTGCTACTATACCTCACAACACAAGCTAGACTACACTGACTACTATACCTGCTACAACACAAGCTAGACAACTGACACTATACTCAGCTACAACACACAGAAACTACCAACTGCTACACACTACTAACTCCTGCTACATACCGTACAAGCTAACACACTACCACTACTACACTGACTACTAACTCAGCTAAAGACTATTACACTACTATATCTCGCTACAAGTCAACACAAGATACACAAGCTAGACTACACTGACTACTATACTCGCTACAACACAAGCTAGACTACACTGACTACTTACTCGCTACAACACACAACTACCAACTAATACTTCGCTACATCACACAACTAACAAGCTAGACTACATTGACTACCTACTCTGCTCAGTGAAACAGATACACAACATACTACATACTATACTCACTGACTACTATACTCTGCTACAAGTCAACACAAGATACACAAGCTAGACTACACTGACTACTATACTCTGCTACAACACAAGCTAGACTACTCTGACTACTATATCCTCGCAAACAAATACAGCTAGACTACACTGACTACTATACTCTGCTACAAACAAGCTAGACTACACTGACTACTATACTCTGCTACAACACAAGATACAAGCTTGACTACACTACTACTATACTCGCTACAACACAAGCTAGCTACACTGACTACTATACTCTGCTACAACACACAAGATACTACAAGCTAGACTACACTGACTACTATCAACACAAAACACAAGCTAGACTACACTGACTACTATACTCCGCTACAACACAAGCTAGACTACTCTGACTACTATACTCGCTACAAGTCAAACAAGATACACAAGCTGACTACACTGCTACTTATCACTCGCTACAACACAAGCAGACTACACTGACTACTATACTCTGCTACAACACAAGCTAGACTACACTGACTACTATACTCTGCTACAAGTCAACACAAGATACACAAGCTAGACTACATTGACTACCATACTCTGCTACAAGTCAACACAAGCTATACTACATTCACTATTATACTCAGCTACAACACAAGCTAGACTACACTGACTACTATACTCTGCTACAACACAAGCTAGACTACACTGACTACTATACTGCTACAAGTCAACACAAGATACACAAGCTAGACTACACTGACTACTAACTCTCTACAACACAAGCTAGACTACACTGACTACTATACTCGCTGCAAACACAAGCTAGACTACACTGACTACTATACTCTGCTACAACAAAGTACACACTGACTACATACTCTGCTACAAGTCAACACAAGTAAACTAACTATACTATACTCACAAGCAACTACAATACACTATACTCACTAACACAAGCTATACAGACTACTAACTGAAACTACTAACTGCTACAAGTCAACACAAGATACACAAGCTAGACTACACACTACTATTGCTACTACACAAGCTAGACTACACTGACTACTATACTCTGCTACAACAACTAGACTACAAACTGACTACATACACTAATACACAAGCTAGACTACACTGACTATATACTCTGCTACAACACAATAGACTACACTGACTACTATACTCTCTACAAGTCAACACAATACACAAGCTAGACTACACTGACTACTAACTCACTAGACTACAGACTACATACTACACTGACACACTCACTACTATACTACATGCTACATACCGCTACAACAGCAAGCTACACTACACTGACTACTATACTCACACAAACAAGCTAGACTACACTGACTACTATACTCTGTACAACACAAGCAATACACGACTAATACTCTGCTACAATCTCGCACAAGTAACACAAGAGACACAAACTAGCTACACTGACTACTATACTCTGCTACACAACATACACAAGTAGACTACATGACTACTATACTCTGCTACAACACAACTAGACTACACTACATACTACTCACTCTGCTACAAACAAGCTAGACTACACTGACTACTATACTCTGCTACAACAAAACAAGATACACAAGCTAGACTACCTGACTACTACACCACAAGAACACAAGCTAGACTACACTGACTACTATACTCAGCTACAACACAAGCTAGACTACACTGACTACTATACTCTGCTACAACACAAGCTAGACTACACTGACTACTATACTCTGCTACAAGTCACACAGATACACAACTAACTAACTACACTACTAATCAGCTAAGATACAAGCTAACTACACTGACTACTATACTCTGCTACAATCAAGCAAGATACACTGACTACTATACCCCTACAACTCAACACAAGATACACAAGCTAGACTACACTGACTACTATACTCTGCTACAACACAAGCTAGACTACACTGACTACTATACTCTGCTACAACACAAAAACTACGACTACTCTGCTACACTAACTATACTCTCTACACAACACGATACAAACACAATACACAACTAAATACATTGCTACTATACTCAGCTACACACAAGCTAGACTACACTGACTACTATACTCTGCTACACAACAGCACAAGCTATACTACACTGACTACTATACTCGCTACAAGTCAACAAGATCACAAGCTAACTACACTGACTACTATACTCTACAACACAGCTAGACTACACTGACTATATACTCTGCTACAATCAACAGAAGAATACACAAGCTAGACTACACTGACTACTATCTCGCAAACACGCTAGACTACACTGACTATATACTCTGCTACAACAAACTAGATACACTGACTATATACCTGCTACAGTAACACAAGATACACAAGCTAGACTACACTGACTACTATACTCTGCTACCAAAAAACAAGCTAGACTACACTGACACAGCTATACTCAGCTGCAACACAAGCTAGACTACACTGACTACTATACTCTGCAAACACAAACACAAGCTAACACTGACTACTATACTCGCTACAAGTCAACAAAAAAACTAACAACTATATACTCTGCTACAACACAACTAAACACTGATACTATACTCTGCTACAACTAAACCACTACTACAGATACTCTACTCAAGCTACACAAAGCTAGACTACACTGAACTATACTCTCACTACAATCATACAATCAACACTAACTACCTCAACACAAGCTAGATACATGACGACTACACTCTGCTACAATAAACTAAGATACACAAGCTATACTCACTACTACTATACTCTGCTCAATAACAAAACAACTCACACTCTCTACTCAAAACACAAGCTAGACTACATGACTACATACCATAAAATAACACACAACACAACTAGACTACACTGCTACTATACTCAGCACAAGTCAACACAAGTAACAACTACTACTATACTACAACTAACAACAAGCTAGACTACACTGACTACTATACTCTGCTACAAACAAGCTAGACTACACTGACTACTATACTCTGAAACAAGCTAACTACAGACGACTACACACCTAATACACAGCTAGACTACACTACTACAATTCACAACACACTAACTACACCTACTAACTGCTACAAGTCAACAAAGATACACAAGCTACACCTGACTACTATACTGCTACAACTCAACAGATACACAAGCTAGACAACTGACTACTATACCAGCTACAACAAAGCTAGACTACACTGACTATATACTCTCTACAACAAGCTAGATACACTGACTATAACTCCTACAAGCAACACAAGAACAAGCTAGACTACACTACTACTATCTCTGCTACAACACAAGCTAGACTACATACTACTATACTCTGCTACAACACAACACAAGATCACAAGCTAGACACTGACTACTATACTCAGCTACAACACAAGCTAGACTACTACGATACTATCTCAAACACAAGCTAGACTACCTGACTACTATACTTCCTACAATCAACAAGATACCAACTAGACTACACTGCCTACATACTCAGCTACAACACAATCTACAAGCTACTATATTCTACTACAACACAAGCACAACTAGCACTATACTCTCTACAACAACACAACACACAGACTAGATACACTGCTACATACTCGCACAACACAAGCTAGACTACACTGACTACTATACTTGCTACAATCAACAAAGATACACAAGCTGACTACACTGACTACTATACTCTCACAACACAAGCTAGACTACACTGACTACTATACTCTGCTACAACACAAGCTAGACTACACTGACTACTATCTTGCTACAAGTCACACAAGATACACAAGCTAGACTACACTGACTACTATACTCTGCTACAAGTCAACACAAGATACACAAGCTAATACCTGACTACATACTCGCTAACACAAGCTAACTACACTATACTATACCTTACAACAAGCTAAGATACACTGACTACATACTCAAGTCACACAACACACAAGCTAGACTACACTGACTACTATACTCGCTACAAGTCAACACAATATACACAAGCAATACACACATACACAGCTAACACAAGCAACTACATGACAACTATACTTACAACATAGCTACAACAAGCTAGACTACACTGACTACTATACTCGCTACAAGCAAACAAGATACACAAGCTATACTACACACTACTATACAACACAACAAGCTAGATACACTGCTACTATACACGCTACAACAACTAGATACAACTAGACTAAATATATAACATCTACAATAACTAACTACACTACTAACTAACTGATACAACAAACATCACATGACTACTAACTGCTACTAACTCTGCTAAATCAACACAAACACAGCTAGCTACACTGACTACTATACTCTGCTAAAACATCACTAGATACACAGCTAAAACACTATATCATATCAACACAAGAACTAACAAACTACAACTCTACTACAACTAAGCTACATACAACTAACTCTGCTACACAACACAAAAGCTAGACTACACTGATACTATACTCTGCTACAACACAAGCTAGACTACACTGACTACTATACTCTCAACACAAGAACTACACTACTAATAACTACACTAACACTACTACAAAACACAACTAGACTACACTGACTACTATACCCTACAAAACAACACTGACTACATAGTAGCTACAGACACACACTCTACAAACAACTACAACCTACTATACTCACTACAACACAAGCTAGACTACACTGACTACTATACTCTGCTACCAAAAAACAAACAAACTGACTACAAATACTACAGCTACAAAACACAAGCTAGACTACACTGACTACTATACTCTGCTACACACAAGCTAGATACAACTACTAAATTGCTAAAAACAACTAGACTACACTCTAGTACTCTGCTACCCAAAACAAGCTACACAACGACTACCTACTACTAACCCGCTACAAGTGACCAATACAAGCTAGACTACATACCTACTAACTACACTGCACAACTGAAACTACTACTAATCTACCAAAATAACACAAGCTACACAAGCTAGACTACACGACTCTATACTCTGCTACAACACAAGCTAGACTACACTGACTACTATACTCTGCTACAAGTCAACACAAGATACACAAGCTAGGCTACACTGACTACTATACTCTGCTACAAGTCAACACAAGATACACAAGGTAGACTACACTGACTACTATACTCTGCTCAACACAAGCTAGACTACACTGACTACTATACTCTGCTACAGTCAACACAAGTAACACAGACTACACTGCTACATCACACTAATACACAAGCTAGACTACACTGACTACTATACTCTGCTACAAGTCACACAAGATACACAAGCTAGACTACACTGACTACTATACTCGCTACAACACAAGCTAGACTACACTGACTACTATACTCTGCTACAACACAAGTAACAACCCAACTTTCCTGCTACAATAAAACCGTACACAAGCTAGACTACACTGACTACTATACTCTGCTACAAGTCAACACAAGATACACAAACTAGACTACACTGCCCACTATACTCAAGGGCAACACAAGTAACACACTGACTACAAATTGCTACATAACACGTACACAAGCTAGACTACACTGACTACTATACTCTGCTACAACACAAGTACAATAACTACACTTAAATCTTAAAGTCCAACACAAGCTAGACTACACTGACTACTACTCTGTAAAAAACAAAGATACACAACTAGACTACATGACTACATACTCTACAACACAAGCTAGACTACACTGACTACTATACTCGCTACAAGTCAACACAAGATACACAAACTAGACTACACTGACTACTTTCTCTCCACAAGCAACACAAGATACAACTGCTACATGACTACATACCTGCTACAGTCAACCAGTACACAAGTAGACTACATGCTACTATACTCGCTACAACACAAGCTAGACTACCTGACTACTATACTCGCTACAAACACAAGCAGACTACACTACTATATACTCTGCAAAGTCAACACAAGATCACAAGTAGACTACACTACTACTATACTCTGCTACAAGTCACACAAGTACACAACTAGACTACACTGCTACTATAGCTACAATCACGATAACAGCTAGACTACACTGACTACTATACTCTGCTACAACACAAGCTAGACTACACTGACTACTATACTCTGCTACAAGTCAACACAAGATACACAAGCTAGACTACACTGACTACTATACTCTGCTACAACACAAGCTAGACTACACTGACTACTATACTCTGCTACAACACAAGCTAGACTACACTGACTAGTATACTCTGCTACAAGTCAACACAAGATACACAAGCTAGACTACACTGACTACTATACTCTGCTACAAGTCATCACAAGATACACAAGCTAGACTACACTGCCTACTATACTCAGCTGCAACACAAGCTAGACTACACTGACTACTATACTCTGCTACAAGTCAACACAAGATACACAAGCTAGACTACACTGACTACTATACTCTGCTACAACACAAGCTAGACTACACTGACTACTATACTCGCTACAAGTCAACACAAGATACACAAGCTAGACTACACTGACTACTATACTCTGCTACAAGTCAACACAAGATACACAAGCTAGACTACACTGACTACTATACTCTGCTGCAACACAAGCTAGACTACACTGACTACTATACTCTGCTACAAGTCAACACAAGATACACAAGCTAGACTACACTGACTACTATACTCTGCTACAACACAAGCTAGACTACACTGACTACTATACTCTGCTACAAGTCAACACAAGATACACAAGCTAGACTACACTGACTACTATACTCTGCTACAACACAAGCTAGACTACACTGACTACTATACTCTGCTACAACACAAGCTAGACTACACTGACTACTATACTCTGCTACAAGTCAACACAAGATACACAAGCTAGACTACACTGACTACTATACTCTGCTACAAGTCATCACAAGATACACAAGCTAGACTACACTGCCTACTATACTCAGGTACAACACAAGCTAGACTACACTGACTACTATACTCTGCTACAATTTCACAAAAAAACACAAGCTAGACTACACTGACTACAAACTCTGCTACAACACAAGCTACAATACACTGACTCTATACTCTGCTAAAGTCAACACAAGATACACAAGCTAGACTACACTGCCTACTAACTCTGCTACAAGTCAACCAAGATACACAAGCTAGACTACAATGACTACTATACTCTGCTACAACACAAGCTAGACTACACTGACTACTATACTCTGCTACAAGTCAACACAAGATACACAAGCTAGACTACACTGACTACTATACTCAGCTACAACACAAGCTAGACTACACTGACTACTATACTCTGCTACAAGTCAACACAAGATACACAAGCTAGACTACACTGGCTACTATACTCAGCTACAACACAAGCTAGACTACATTGGCTACTATACTCAGCTACAACACAAGCTAGACTACGCTGACTACTATACTCAGCTACAAGTCAACACAAGATACACAAGCTATACTACACTAACTACTATACTCTGCCAAAAGTCAACACAAGATACACAAGCTAGACTACACTAACTACTATACTCTGCTACAATCAACACAAGATACACAAGCTAGACACCTGACAAACTATACTCTGCTACAACACAACTAGACTACACTGACTACTATACTCTGCTACAACCAAGCTAGACTACACTGACTACTATACTCTGCTACAATCAACACAAGATACAAGCTATACTACACTAACTACTTTTCCTCTGCTACAATAAACACAAGATACACAGCTATACTACACTAACTACTATACTCTGCTACAAGTCACAAAAAGATAAAACAAGCTAGACTACACTGCCCTACTATACTCTGCTACAACACAAGCTTTTTTCCCACCCGGCTACTATACTCTGCAAAACCAAAACAGCTAGACAAACCCTGACTACTATACTCTGCTACAAGGTCAACAAAATACAAAAACCTAAAACTACACTGACTACTATCTCTGCTAAAATAAACACAAATACACAAGCTAGACTAGCTACTACTATACTCTGCTACAACAAAGCTAGGACTAATACTGACTACTATACCTCTGCTACAACGTCAACACAAGATACAACATCTAGACTACACTGACTACTATACTCTGCTACAAGTCAACACAAGATACACAAGCTAGGACTACACTGACTACTATACTCTGCTACAAGTCAACCACAAGATACAAAATGGTAGACTAACACTGACTACTATACTCTGCTACAACTACAAGCTAGACTACACTGCCTACTATACTCTGCTACAAGTCAACATAAGCTTACACACGCATACTGACCATAACTACTATACTCTGCTACAAGTCACACAAAGATACCACAAGCTATACTACACTAACTACTATACTCTGCTACAAGTCAACACAAGATACTCAAGCTATACTACACTAACTACTATACTCTGCTACAAGTCAACACAAGATACACAAGCTATACTACACTAACTACTATACTCTGCTACAAGTCAACACAAGATACACAAGCTATACTACACTGACTACTATACTCTGCTACAAGTCAACACTAGATACACAAGCTAGACTAGACTGACTACTATACCCTGCTACAAGTCAACACAAGATACACAAGCTAGACTACACTGACTCCTATACCAAGCGCTCCAAATCATCACAATAAACACCACGGCAGGCTACACACAATCTACGGACGTGCCCCAGATGTTGCCACAGTGCCGGCTGGCACTGGGGTGGGAAAACTCACCGTCACGACAGTTACTAGGGGTCAGACAAAAATATATCTGACGACATGTGTCAATGTACAGCGCGTGCGGGACCAGGTCAAGGCCGTGCTGAAGCAGCACACAACACGCAGTACAAACTCCCAGCTGCTGCCAGTATCTACCTCGCCCTTTAGGGGCAGGAGTATACGAACAGGATTACTCTCGGGGAGGAAGGGGGTGGGCTTGATGGATTTGGAGGAAGAACCCGCCCTCAAATGCTTACAGTAATACATTCACAGTGATAATTAGTACTCGGAACAAGACGAAACAAATGATAAGGGCACACTAGACAGCACAAACAATGGGCGCTATAGGCTCAATATGTCTCAAACCCGTCAGCTCAACAACAACCTTCATGATTGATTTATGAGAAGGGACGTGCGTCCTCGACCAGATGGACAGCCTAGAACAGGATCAGAAACACATACGTACTAAAGCAGGGTGTAGTTTTAATGACTGTTGTTTTTGAAAATATTACCGTTCCAAGTTTTGTATTTACCTTGTTACATGAACTCCACAGAGGGTGAATACAAAACATGGAATAATATTTTCCAAACCCCCCCCCCCCCCTCATTAAAAATACACCCTATACAAACATCCACTAACTGGCGCCTGTACAAAATTGAGGGGGTCAAAGGGTACACCAAAATCACAGATGAGGAGCTCATGGAGAGAGCTAGACGACAAAATCACAGATGAGGACTTCATGGAGAGAACCAGAGACATACGGTGAATCAAGTGATGAACAGACGGCGGCGCTGGTTAGGACACATTGAGAGAAACAATAGTACAGCTAGACTAGAGCAGTCCTAATCTGCAAGACACAGAGTAACCGACACAGAGGAAGATCTAAACCGCAAGAATAGGAGAAATAGAGGCAGGAATGCGGAATGTGGGGAATACATAGAAGGAGATGTATGGGGTAGCTAAGGAAGGGAGGACTTGGAGTGAGTTTGTTGAGGGACTATGTCCTACTGGAGGAGAGAGAGAAAGAGATAGATAGATAGAGAGAGATAGAGAGAGGGAAAGAGAGATAGGAGAGGGAAAGAGAGATAGAGACAGAGAGCTAGAAATAGAAAGATATATGAGAGAATACATAGAGACAGAGAGATAGAAATAGAAGAGATATAGAGAGATAGAGAGAGATAGAGGAGGGAAAGAGAGATAGAGAGAGGGAAAGAGAGATAGAGACAGAGAGCTAGAATAGAAAGATATATAGAAGATACATAGAGACAGAGAGATAGAGAATAGAAAGAGATATAGAGAGATAGAGAGAGATACATAGAGATAGAGATATATATAAGAGAGATACATAGAGATAGGTAGAGACAGAGAGAGATAGGTAGTTAGAGAGAGAGAGAGATAGAAAGAGATAGAGATATATATGGAGAGAGAAAGAGAGAGAGATACAGAGAGATAGAACGAACGAACGAACGTACGAACGCACGGACTTTATTTTCAAAGGGTAACAAATTGGGCACGCAGGCTCGTCTTACACTCGGCCCTTCCAATCACTTATCTTCCCTTCATCAATAGTGCATAATACATTCACATAGGAAAAAAAATTAAATGAACGTTGTAGACATAAACAATGCATATTCTATGTTATGAGACACAACCCACACCCACCACACATCATCTACCCACCCACACATCCCCCACCCAACCACACACACACCTCTACACGCACAATCCCCCATCTATCCACCGATCCCCCACTCACACCCACACATCCCCCACCCACCAAACATCCCCCACACACACGTCCCCGACCCACACACACTCAGGCACACATACGTGCACCCGCCAACCTGCCCATCCCCCATCCACACATCTCCAACCCACGCACATCCCCCAATCTGCACACACCTCGCCCCTTCCACACACACACACACACACACACACACACACATCCTCCACCCATCCCATAACCCACCAACACTCACTCATTCACATATCCTCCACCATCTACCCAGACACCCCAACCACCCAGCCAAACACACATCCCCCAACCACACATCTCCCCGCCAACCCACACATCCCACACCTACCCACACACAAATCCCGCACCAACCTACACATCCTCCACTTACACACATCCTCCTTACACACATCCACCACCCACACAATCTCCCCCCCACCCACACTCCCGCACCCACCCACACCCACACCCTATGCACTCACCCATCCACACATCCTCCACCCACCCCCAACCACACACCCGCCCACACACAAACCCCACCCGCACACACATCCCCCACACACATCCCCCATCCACAAACACACACCTCCCACCCACGCACACCACATCACTCAAACATACTCCACCCACACACACACCCCACCTATACACCCATCCCCCCACTCACGTACTCATCCCTCAACCACCCACACCCACACATCTCCCATCTGTCAACACATACATCTCCAATCTATCCCCCCTCCCCCCACATTCACACAACCCAACAATCCAGCCAAACGATATATATATATATATATATATATATATATATATATATATATATATATATATAATATATATATATATATATATATATATATATATATATACACATACATACAAACACAGAGAGAGAGAGAGAGAGAGAGAGACACACACACAGAGAGAGAGAGAGAGATAGAGAGGGGAGGCCGTCCCGGAGGTCGGAAGATCAGAACCAGATCTCACACAGGTCTAGATCATTCTGTTGAGGCCGTGATGATTGATCGGTTTGTCCACACACCACTCGTGTGATCCCATGATTAGAGTCTGAACGCCGAATCAGTGGAGTTTAAACTCAAGTTTCCTACAGGATTAACGACTAATCATAGTATCATATTCTCCGTAATCCCGTTTATCCACGCAGGGTAACGCAGCGCGCGAGAATTGGTAGCGGTTCTCGCCGCGTTGGTGACTTACGGGATAAGTTTGCCGGCCGCTCAGAAAGCAATGGAAAACTACTGAGCGTAATCTTGCCAAGAAATCAACAACAGCGGTAAAATGCTGGTGTTGACATCGATGTCCTGTAAAGGATATGCAAAAACAAAAATAATATCATAATGAAAATTACTTAGGGAACTGACAAATCAGTTAACTAACATAGTATCATAATGAAAATACCCCTTAAGTCGGGGTGGGTTCCACTGAAGGCGAGGGACACCGGTAAAAGGGAGAGCAAACCCACATGCAAAATTTAGTCCCTTACTACTACTTTAAACAGTATGTAAGGACTACGCTTGAGTTTAAGCAAGCGAACACCAAATAATAATAATAATAATAATAATAATAATAATAATAATAATAATAATAATAATAATAATGAAAATTACTTAGGGAGCTGACCAATCAGGTAACTAACATAGTATCATAATAACAATTAATTAGGGAACTAACCAATCATGTAACTAGCCTTAGTATCATAATGAAAACTACTTAAGGAACTGACCAATCAGGTAACTAACCATAGTATCATAATGAAAATTACTTAGGAAACTGGCCAATCAGTTAATTAACGTTGTATCACAATGAGAATTACTTATGGAACTGACCAATCAGGTGTCATATGGAAATGGCAATAATTGGTTTAATTAGAACGAGCGCGCGGAGAGTGGGGTCTTGCGCTGATGTCACGAGCGCTGTCGGCCGAGTGTTCGTCTGCGTTCGTCGTTCGCTAAGAGAGAAAAAGACCGTCAACCTATTCTTCCATGCAATAAGGCCTAGGCCGCGTGAACGCCCTAGCACATCACACTGACTCACAGCGAGTTACTGCTCCAGGATTTACAATCAGACCGACATCAAATATCTGGTTAAGATCGAGCTGGTTTGACACGCACGCACACAGCGGGTCGGTGTCTTCCCGATCGTTCAACAACATATAGACGATAGTCATTCACACGTGGAGTCATACTGCCACAGGACGGAGCAATGGGAAGAGAGGAAGCAGTGTCAAGATGGCTTGTCGGTTAGTCGCGGTTCCAACTTCACGGTAAAGGGTCGCCCCATTATGCTCCATTCCTATGCCAATGAATATCGCACAAAATACTTATCACTGCCCCATATGAAAAGTGGAACAGACAGGAGTCTCGGCAAAACAACAACTCGCACAGGTATGCTATGCATAATGCCGCTGCCAGAATGCCAAAACACACTGTACAGGGCTTCAGTGACAAATCATGGTCCACTGCCATTTATATCACGAAAATTTGACAGTCTTCGTCTTTAGGAGTTAAGAAAATCGATGTACCTAAAGCTGCAAACACTACAAAGATTACGTGTGTAAAGCTAGAGCCAAAGGCAGAACAGAAAGTGCATGAGATCAAAGCACCATCAGGTTGTCCATTGTGCGAGTTCCGGTGGACTAACATACACAGATGCGCTTATCTTACAACAGTTCTTTTCTCCTGATGGACACACCCTCCCAATGCATGTCACCGAAATGAGCTTCACAATTCAGTGGAAGCTGCAACACATGTGATATCAGTTTTATTCTGTATTTCTGCTGCCGAAGTGCAAGCCGATTCTTCCAATCAATGACGATCCGACAACATATGACACACATTACACATGGGAAAGAACGTGTATTTAAAAAAAAAAAAAATAGGAAACTGCAGCAACCAACTTCCTTCCACGGAAAACTACATGGATTTCAGGAACTGTAGACGACTGGCGTGATCCGCAAGCTATTTTTTTTTATAACTACGACTCTGATTGGAGACAACGCAAGGGTCTGAGAACCAGGAAGAGGAACAGACAGGCCGCGTGTGCTTGCTCTGTGCTGGCCGGTGGCAACATGGCGAACTAACCAACGAACTTTATTTTTTAAGGGCTAAGAATGGGGCACGCAGGCCCGTCTGACATTCTGCCCTTCTTATCTCTCTGCTCTTACATTAGTTCATTCATTCATCACATTTTAAGCTAATCTTTAGACAGCAACAGAGAAAATATATGCATTATACAAGCATTATAAATGGAAATTGTTCAATAATCAATACACGACTCGCTAAAACTCATTTCTGACATGCCAATTATAAGTAGCTAAGGTACATTAAGTACCACAGTTTGGAGAATGTTTATTATACTAGTCTGTTGAGATGATAATTATTTTTCTTTTGTTTTCTTTTTTAAGGTGGCATGCAGTCTGCACTGAGATAGTGTTCACATAGGCTGCGACTATGTACAAGGACTGATGGTGTCTCCGATTTCTTGTGCAAGATGTTCCACAGCTGAGTCCTATTCGGCCTGGTGTTTTAGTTGCATGTCCTTCACAGGACGTAGCAGTCAACCTCAGCATTTTGGCTGTTCGTGATTCCTGGGCATGTTTAACGTTCAGTAGTTTGCCATTGTTTTCTGAACGACCGGCACCTGTATCTTTTTTGAAAAAAAACCAGCATCGCTGTGTTTCGAACCTGGGGGTGTGGGATTACGAATCCCGTCCATAACAAATTCGCCACGGAGATCGGTATTTACGATGATAAAATCCCAGGAGGTGGCGTAGTGCAACTTTCAAATGGGGTTTCCTTTTTATCGTCCTTGATCGAAAAAGCTAGGCATCTACCTCGAACGTACAAACACCCTTGCCGAAACTTAAGACGTTTGTTTCGCGATAATTAAAGGAAAAAAAAAAAAACATTCAGGCCTAGAGGAACAAGTGGAGGATAAACTCTATGGACAACTGAGTGAACTAATGACAGCGACGTTCATACAAAAGGCAACATTGTGCACATACTCACACTTCAGGTGAACGAAGGAAAAAGGAGGAATTACAGAAGCCAGACTCCTCCAGGTGTCGCTGAGGTCAATTTGCATACACACAACGGTTCCATGCTGTCTGGTGTCGCAAAGATCTAGTGGTATGCACGTAAGGATGTATTCACAAAGATCTAGTGGTATATATTAAGGATAAATTCACAAAGATCTAGTGGTATTATGTAAGCATGTAAAATGTATGTATTCAGAAAGATCTAGTGGTATGTAAATAAGTGTGTAAAAAAGAATGTATTCACAAAGATCAGTTTTCTGAGGTGGAGTGACCGGTTCATGCCCTCATAGTCTCTGGAGTCCTCTTCAGTAACAGAGTAACAGATAAACAGCTTATCTACTGTAGTGTGTCTATGTGGCCGAGCGGCGGCGCACGCGTATTTCTTCAGCAAGCGCTGCCGTTATTTGAAAGCGGCAGGTTGAAATGGCGATTTGTCGTTATCTTTCATTTATATTATACTGTCTAGTGCCCTCTGATCTTAACGTCGGTCTTTCCCTTCTATGAGTACCTATCTACGCGTGAACGCATTTCTATATAATGCCCGACCGTTGAATGTTTCCACTGGTAATTTCCAACCGGTAACATCAAAGCCCAGTAGGTTGGACCGTGAGAATTGGATAGATATCACTCACATTTGCTTCCTCAACCATCTCTCTCTCTCTCTCTCTCTCTCTCTCTCTCTCTCTCTCTCTCTCTCTCTCTCTCTCTCTCTCTCTCTCTCTCTCTCTCTCCAATTGGTCGATGGTTTAAAAAAAAACACGCACCAGCATCAAAAGAGACCCAACCAACGACCTTTAAACTATGACGTCAGCACAGGTTGCAGACTATTCCCACGGTGCCGTGTCGCGGAGATGTCCCACGGTGCCGTGTCGTGTCGTGGAGATGGACAAGTCTTGTCAAACAACTGCCTGCTTTCACACACAAGATGGCTTCTAGTAGTTAGTTCATTCTGTGAAATGAACAAAAGAAAGACAGAAAGACAAAGAGAGGAAAAGACATGGGATAGAAGAAGGAAGAAAGAAAGAAAGAAAGAAAGAAAGAAAGAAAGAAAGAAAGAAAGAAAGAAAGAAAAGCATATACGAATACAAAAATAAAGAAAGAAATAAAGAAAGAAAGAAAGAAAGAAAGAAAGAAAGAAAGAAAGAAAGGTATTAAGGACAGGCCATGAAATAAATAAATAAAGAAAGAAAGAAAGAGAAAGAAAAGTATTAAGGCAAAGACAGACAGACAGACAGACAGACAGACAGACAGACAGACAGACAGACAGACAGACAGACAGACAGACAGACAGACAGACAGACAGATAGAGGAAAGAAAGAAAGAAAGACAGAAAGAACGAAAGAAAGAAAGAAAGAAAGAAAGAAAGAAAGAAAGAAAGAAAGAAAGAAAGAAAGAAAGCGCCAGCCCCAAGCCGAGACAAAATGATCCACAAAGAACGGCAACATGACAACTGACACCCGTTGCATGGAGGAGGGGACATTCAAACACTTACCTATCCTCCAGCGGCATGGGTATCCACAAACTGTCCGCTGTATCCTCCATGGCTCTCTTCACTCTCTCTCCCTCGGGTTTCGGTTAGATATTCACATGTCGCATGTGTCGCCGAGTCTCCCTAGACCACTCACAACTCTACACTCGGGGTTAAGTCTCTGCGCAGTGAGGTGTCTGCCCGCTCTAGCTGATAATGAGGACATATCCAGGCACTAGACAAAAGCCTGTGAGCCAAATATCCACTCCAGGAGAATAACGTGTCCACACTATTAACTACCGGTTGTGGGTGAATGGTAACGCATCTTATCTGAGGTATCCATTCCGGGAGATCAATGTAACAACCACGTTACTATTCAACTATCCACTCCGGGAGATCAATGTAACCAAGCTACTATTCAACTATCCACTCAGATAGTAATGCAAATAGTCACACTACTATTCAACTGTCCATTCTGGTAGTAATGAAATAGTCGCTCAAAGAGTAATGAAATGAGCACTACCATCGA
>JACEFZ010007067.1:0-25676 GCA_014155875.1 Cepaea nemoralis
TCCTTTTTCTCCTCTTCTTCTTTCCCCCCCTTCTCTCTCTCTCTCTCTCTCTCTCTCTCTCTCTCTCTCTCTCTCTCTCTCTCTCTCGTGTATATACATATGTGTGTGTGTGTGTGTGTGTGTCTTCTTTTTGATAATAACCAAATTCAGAACAGGTATTGGAGAATGCAGATAGGAGGTGTTGTAATTCTTCCTCAGAGTGTGTCGTAATTACAGCATCATATGCAGATAGTAGCTCTCTGATCAATAGTCTCCTAATGTTGGTATTAGCCAAGCATTGTAAATGTCACCATCTGAGCTTGAGAATATGTATATACCACCACCCGGATCACGAAGGGCAAATTTCCATATAAGTGAAAAGTATATACTAAAGAGGTTGGGGGAAATACACAACCTTGCATAACTCCGCTCTTGATTTCAAACTCTTCCGACGATGCATCATCAAACTTGATTATGCCCTTCATGACTGTGTAGAATGATTCCACTATGGTCAGACGAGCTGAAGGGCAGCCGATCTTATTTAGCACCTTCAATTGACGCTCGCTGACGCTAGGGAGTCTCCGTGGCTAAGTGGTCAAGCCGTCTGTCTCGGGCTCACAAGGTTGTGGGTTCAATTCTGGGCCGCGTCCTTCGGCTTACGAGTGCATTTTTCGGAGACTTCTGAGGGTCGTCGCTGGAGCTAAGGAGTTTAGTATTTTGTGCGACGCTTTCCGCGCTACGGAAAGAGACTGAGCCATATGGGATAAAAATCCGGTGCAATGAAGTCGACCCTGGCGTCTTTCAAGTGACATTTTTTAAGCGACTGACGTTCACCAAATCAAATAGCATTGCGAGATCGATGGAAGCAATAAACAGTGGTTGACTTTGGTTTGAATGGAACAAATATTTAAAAAAAAAACTGTGTGACGTGTTTCTCAGACTATACCCCTAACGTTTCTTTCGTAAGTCTCCAATATGCCCGTCTGTCCTCACCACATAGTAGTTCTTAACTAGCTTGTATATGTGTATAAAGAGAGATTCAATCTGATATTATCCGCAACGTTCCATCATAGCAGAACAACTCAAATCGAGAGTCGTAAGTTCTATGAGTGAGTGGCTAAGAAGGGCAAGTTTTAAATTTTCAACCGTGTGGTCAAAATTTATTGTGTACCCGTGGAGAATTCGACAAATTTACCTCTTTCAGCTTGAGACATTCGCTGTCTTAGTGGTTGCTGTAAATGAGGTATGTGCTCTCACAGCACGTATTCAATAAAGCTGTCTATCTCCAGATTCGACATGCTGGCTCAGTGTTGTCTCACCTGCCGTTAATATGGACAGCATTCATTATATTTGTCACGAAGACATTTGAGCTGCATATCACTGGATAACGACTTCTGGTCTGTTACTTGTCACCTGAGCAATGAGATTGTTCAACTCAACCTTCTGGACAATGCAGCTTGGTTTTGCTTCAAGGAATAAGACCCGGGAAGAATGTCCGTTGTGCGTTATTTAATGATGTACATGGTGATTCTAGCCATATAAGCCTTTAATATCATCATTAGGTAGCATCAAAAACAGAATTATACTAACCTCACGGTCCTCACCCTCGTAAGGGAATACTCTTTCCAGAAATCATACATTATATAACGCGGACAGAAGTGTCATGTACATCCTCCTAAGATGTCCTATCCATCTAAGTCTACGAAGACTGAGCATGGAATAAACCGTCACACAACCTGATCTTTCCAATACTTCAGTATTTGTGATTTTGTCTTGCCACTTAATACCAAGAATTCTCCGTAGATACCGCATATGCAAGCTGTTTAAACGTTTCTCTTGGTGTGAGTAAGCTGTCCAGGTTTCACTGCCGTAAAGAAGATTACCGAGGACACAGGCTTGATAAACAAGGACTTTTGTTTTGGCAGTAAGCTTCCTATTCTCCCGCTGTATGCTAATCGCTGTAAGCAGCATTTATATATATTATACATCTACTTGAAATCTGTATAAGCAACATATCAATTAATTTAAAATCAACTATAGCCGCATTTAGGTATATATAATACTTCCTTCTTTGGATACCATTTCAGATCTCTACAATGCATTCACTCTGCTATGTGATTGTGGGAGCAGTCCTCGTTGCCTTGACTACTGCACAGTATGACAGCGAGTTTTGTAGAAAATACTTAGTAGTGGATGATTCTAGCGAGACCGGTGAGTTCTGACTGGTTATTTCTAATTATCTATATCTATAAAACAAAGTGTATGTATATATGTAAAAGTCAAAGGAGAAAATTATTGCAGAAAAGTCACACACCAAGCGTTTGAGACGTAAGATGGTGAATGATGGTGGAAATGACCACGTGTTCACATGCACCCACTGTGAACGGACATTTACAGCGCAAATTGGCCTTATCAGTCACACTCGCTACCGCCATAGTTAAAAGTTATTATGCCTTTTTAAAGCACAAACTATCGTCTGTCAAGACGGCAAGGTGCCAATGAAATGTAAATATGTATGTCCTTTATTTGTTCGCGAACGGCCCATCCGATTGAGATGAAATTTTCTACACGCCTTCCTTTCATTCCAGAGCTGTCAACTGTCATAGTTTTTTTTTCTTCTTCTTCCTCCTCCCTCCTCCCCTCCCAAAATACGTACGTAAATATATGATGATGATGATGAAAGAATCCCCGAACCAAAACGCTAGGGAAAGGGAAGAAAATGACGTGACTACACAGAATCGTCACACGGCAATCATCATCATCAAGTGCCGTTCCGGCTGGCGTAGGCGTTCATGGCTCTCCGTAGATCTCAGTCTTTGGTTTTTTGGATCAACTCTGCTGCTGATATTCCTCCATGCCACGGCAATATCAATAACAATTCATCTTTTTATGTGTAAGGAAGTTATCTACAGTCGTGTAGAAGGGAAGAACTAGACGAGTATGAATTCGGAATGGCGAACTCTCTCCTCCTCTCTTCTCCTCCCTCCTCCTCCCTCCTCCTTCTCCCTCCACCCTCCCCCTCTTCCTCCTCCCTCTCATCCCTCTCCCTCCTCCTCCCTCCTCCTTCTCCCTCTTCCTTCTCCCTCTTCCTCTCCCCTCCTCCTCCATCCTCCTCCCTCCTACTCCCTCCGCCTCCTCCCCCTACTCCCTCATCTTCCTCCTCCTCCCTCTCCCTCCTCATCCCTCCTCCTCATCCTGCTTCACTCCTCCTCCTCCTGCCTCCTTCTCCCTCATCATACTCCCTCCTTCTTCTCCCGCTTCCCTCTTCCTCCTCCTACCTCCTCCCTCCTCCTCCCTCTACCTCCTCCTCCTCCCTCCACCCTCCTCCTCCCTTCTCCTCCTCTTCCTCCTCCCTTTCCTTCCTCCTCCTCCTCCCTCTACCTCCTCCTCCACCTACCTCTTTCCTCCTCCCTCCTCCTCCTCTTCCACCTCCCTTTCCTTCCTCCCCTCCTCATTCTCCCTCTTTCCTCTCCCTCCTTCCTCCTCCTCCTTCCTTCTTCTCCCTCTGCCTCCTCCCTCCTCCTCTCCCCTCCTCCTCCCTCCTCCTCCTTCTCCTCCTCCCTCCTTCTCCCTTCTTTTCCTCCTCTCCCCTCCTCCTCCTCCTACCCTCTTCCTCTTCCCCTCCTCCCTCTCCCTCCTCCATCCTCCTCCTCCCTCTTCCTCCTCCTCCCTCTTCCTCCTCCTCCCTCTTCCTCCTCCTTCCTCTTCCTCCTCCTTCCTCCTCATCCCTCTTCCTCCCTCTCCCTCCTCCATCCTCCTCCTCCCTCTTCCTCCTCCTTCTTCCTCCTCCTTCCTTCTCCTCCCTCCTCCACCCTCTTCCTCCTCCTCCTACCTCGTCCCTCCTCCTCCTCTCTCCTCCTCCCTCCTCTCTTTTTCTCCCTCCTCCTCTCCACTCATCCTCCTACCCTCTTCCTCTTCCCCTCCCCCTCCTCCCTATCCCTCCTCCTCCCTTCACATTCCTCCTCCCTCTTCCTCCTCCTTCCTCCTCCTCCTCATCCTTCTCCCTCCTCCTCCTTCTTCCTCCCTCCTCCTCCTCCTCCCTCCTCCCCCTCCTCCTTCCTCCTCCTCCCTCTCCTCCTCCTCACTCCTCCTCCTCCCTCCTCCTCCTCCCTCTACCACCTCCCTCCTCCTTCCTTTACATTCCTCCTCCTCCCTCTTCCTCCTCCTCCTCCCTCCTCCTCCCTTCTCCTCCTCCCTCCTCCTCCTCCCTCTACCTCCTCCTCCCTTCACATTCCTCCTCCCTCTTCCTCCTCCTCCCTCCTCCTCCTCATCCCTCCTTCTCCCTCCTCCTCCTTCTTCCTCCCTCCTCCTCCTCCCTCCTCCCCCTCCTCCTTCCTCTCCTCCTCCTCACTCCTCCTCCTCCCTCCTCCTCCCTCTACCTCCTCCCTCCTCCTCCCTTCACATTCCTCCTCCTCCCTCTTCCTCCTCCTCCCTCCTCCTCATCCCTCCTCCTCCCTCCTCCTCCTATCTCCTCCTCCCTCTTCCTCCTCCCTCCTCCTCATCACTTCTCCTCCCTCCTCCTCCTTCTTCCTCCTCCCTCCTCCCCCTCCTCCTTCCTCCTCCTCTCTCTCCGCCTCCTCCCTCCTCCTCCTCCCTCCTTCTCCCTCTACCTCCTCCTCCTCCTCCCTCTACCTCCTCCCTCCTCCTCCCTTCACATTCCTCCTCCTCCCTCTTCCTCCTCCTCCTCCCTCCTCCTCCTCTCTCCGCCTCCCTCCTCCTCCTCCTCCCTCTACCTCCTCCCTCTTCCTCCCTTCACATTCCTCATCCTCCCTCCTCCTCCTCCCCTCCTCCTCTTCCCTTCTCCTCCTCCCCCTCCTTCTCCTCCTTCTCCCTCCTCCCTCTTCCTTCTCCCTCCGCCTCCTCCCTCCTCCTACTCTCTCCTCCTCCTCCCTCCTCCTCCCTCTCCCTCCTCCTCCCTCTCCTCCTCCTGCTCCCTTCTCCTCCTGCGTTCTCCTCCTCCCTCCTTCTCCCTCCTCCTCCCTCTTCCTCCTCCCTCCTCCTCGCCTCCTCCTCCACCCTACTCCTCCCTCCTCCTAATCCCTCCTCCTCCCTCCTATTCCTCCCTACTCCTCCTGTCTCCTCCCTCCTCCTCCCTCCTCTTCCCTCCTCCACCTCCCTCTTCCTCCTCCCTCCTACATTTACCCAAGACAGACAGACAGTCAGACAGATAGTCGGGAACGGGATCTTATATGACTACTTATATAATTTAAATGAGATGCTCTCCACCATGGGCTGGGCCGGGTCAGACAGACAGACAGATAGATAGATAGACAGACAGACAGACAGACAGACAGACAGACAGACAGACAGACAGACAGACAGACAGACAGACAGACAGACAGACAGACAGATAGACAGACAGTCGGGAACGGGAACTTATATGACTACTTATATGAATTAAATGAGATGCTCCCCACCAGGTGTTGGGCGATGCCAGGCCGGGTCAGACAGACAGACAGATAGATAGATGACTACTTATATGAATTAAATGAGATGCTCCCCATCAGGGTCTGGGCGAAGACGGGCCGGGTCAGACAGACAGACAGACAGACAGACAGTCGGTAACGGGAACGGGAACTTATATGACTACTTATATGAATTAAATGAGATGCTCCCCAAAAAGGACTTGGCGAAGCCGGGCCGGGTCAGCTAGTGTATACTATAAAATGTGGATTTTTGATAGGGAATAACATTATTTAGGTCTAGGCTGGAATTTTAATGTAAACCTATAATCTTATTGAACACAGACAGCCGCAAAGATCCTGCTGGTTGCAGTTTGCAAGAATGGTTTTTATTTGTTGCTTTTGTAGAATGCCTATAATCTCCTCAATGTGATTTTCTATTAGCTGCTCTGATCCCTGACATTCGCATGTCAAGTTACGAGAAGCGATCATCGTTTGCAATCAAACGTTGCGCACATGCAAACTGCCAAGTTTTAGCGCCAAGGCTAAATTTCCAATTTCAAAACTTTCATAAAAGAATATTTGTTGTAGAAGGGATTCTGGGATATATCTATGAGTTTAGTTGAGTCAAGAACCCATATCACAGCACTCGGGACATTTTGCTCTCGCCCGTGTGTTGCCGGGGCCCATACGGGGGAGCAAAGAATAGTAATACTGTTGCCTACCATGCAGGTCGTAAGAGGCGACTAAGGAGGCTATGGTTCCGTCGCCTTGCTACTGAGTGGGTGCGTGGCGCGACACTGTGAGCTGTGAATTTCGCGTGGAATGCTTTTGCATCTGTCCGCGGTTTTTCGCGTGAACTGCATGTTCGGAACGATGACGGCTGGCTGTTGCTGGATTGACTGGTTAGCCTTTTTGGTTCACGGGTGCATTTTTCAGGAGACTCCTGTGAGTCGTCGCTGTAGCTACGGAGTTCGTGCTTTGTGCGGCACTTATGGTGGGTCGTCTTGCAGAAAGAGACCGAGCCATATGGGATAAAACCTCGGTCAATGAAGTCTTTCTGGTGACTGCCGTTTTCATCGACGATGAACTGTATTTTTCGTGGAGGACTTTTGTGTTGGCATTCTGGCGGCGGCATTATGCACAGTGTACCTGTGCGGGCTGTTGGCTTGCCGACACTCCTGTCTATTCCATTGTTCACATGGGGCAGTGAGGAGCATTTTGTGATATTCACTGGCACAGGAATGGAGCAATATGGGGACGACCCGTTGCCGTGAGGTTGGAACCGCGACTAACTAACTAACTAATTCGGGACATTCACATCTGTGTTCTGTCCTCATCGTTTACATCCAGTGAAGAGTCCAAATAGTAATGGTACGAAAGCGGTCTGATTATATATCCGTCTAACCGCTACAGCGAGTCCTGAGTGTCAGCCAGTTCCACTGGTCACTCCCTGCAGCACCATTCTCTCCAGACCGTGACGATTTATGTGTTCTTCTGCATTAAACACACGATTCCACACGGCTCCGACCACGTCTGTCTTATCATGCACCAATACCCCACCGAGCGGTGCAGACCCAGCAAATCTGTCCGTCAGCTCGTTTCCCATCACGCCAGCATGTTTTAGGGCAGGGGTTGCAAACTACGGCCCGGCAACTGATTTTTATGTGGCCCGCGAGGGCATTTAGAAATAAAATTTGTTACTCCGTTTTCAAGTTATTTTGTTGAATTTTACAGAATTTCATGTTTCGTTATGATTGTTTTAGCATTTTTGATAAAATGTCGCTCTAATTATCTATTTTTGTAAACAGTCCTTGACCTTCGTAATGTAATGCTTCTTCTTCTTCTTCTTTCGTTCGCCTTAAATATGTCTATAATTGCAATGTTGCCTTTTGTATGAATTTAACTGTCCTATTTAGTTCACTCAGCAGTCCATAGAGTTTATCTTCCACTGACGTTTCTCTAGGCCAGAAGGTTTGCCTAGACATGTTGTAATTTGGGCAGTCTTTGAGAATGTGCTCTGCTGTCTGCGACGCCAATCCACATGTGCACATGGCTGATTCACCAATCTTGAATCTTGTATACATGTGGTTGCGTAATATACTGTGTCCTATTCTGAGGCGCAGAATAATGACTTGTTCTGATCTGTCCATAACGTGGTAGTCGTCTTGAGCAGGTTTTGGTGGCCTTCTGACTGATTTGATCATTCTTTTCTTTTGGTGGTATGTAACGGGCAACATTTAGTAGACGCGGTTGTTACACACAGTGAACAACTATGGTTAGAATTAAATTGTAAAAAGACACAGATTATGGTCGTCACTAGGAAGAACGAAATACCACAATGTAATATACAAGTAAATGGGAATATTCTTCAACAAGTGAATAGGTACAATTATCTCGGAACAGTAATAACATCTGATGGGAGATGCCTTGAAGAGATTAGAACAAGAATCGCCATGGCAAATGTAGCCTTTAGCAAGATGAAAAACATACTGACCAATAAACATGATGTCAATTGAAACGAGAAAAAGAGTGTTGAGGTTCTACATAGAACCTGTACTTTTATAAGGATGTGAAGCTTGGACAATGAGCAGTCAAGCTGACAAACATCTGATGACTGTGGAAATGTGGTTTCTGAGGAAAATGCAAAGAATACAATGGACAGCCAGAAAGACCAATGAACAAGTCCTTCAAGAAACAAACGAAGATCGTAAACTGATTAGAGACATTAGACGTAGACAGTCAACATTTTTTGGGCATGTTATGAGAAGAAATGAATTGGAGATCTTGGTGACAACTAGTAATATCGAAGGGAACAGAGCAAGAGGAAGTCCTAAAAGCAAATACCTGGATGGCTTGGCCTCGTGGCATGGTCGAGACAGAAACACGGAGCTGATCCACGACTCTGGTGATCGAGTGAGATGGCAAAACATTACCGCCCACGCTTACCGGCATGGCACATGCTGGATGGATGGAGTGATATCTGCATGAGGACAGACTGGACTTAGGACTCTTATTTCTCCAGACAGGTGCAGGGAAGGCCTTTAAGGTTCGACAGGAATGTATCACTCAGCCCTTCTGACAGACAGGATGAAAGAGATAGAAAGAGAGAGAGTTAGTGAGCTAAACTTGCGAAATATTCCATTATATAGGTATATATGTATATGTATATGTTTATATGCCGGTCTCCCATGCGAAGGAGTCAAGGATATTGTTCGTGATTTCATATACTCATGTATTAAACACAGCTGCGCGAGATTCGATATCCTATCGCGTCGCACTGGTTACTTACAGAGTTATGTGAGCCTGTCGTTCAGAAAGCAAGGGCAAACTACTGAACGTAGAACTTGCTAATATATCAACAACGGCTGAAAAATGCAAGTGTTGACTGCAATGTCCTGTGAAAGAATATGCGCAAAAAATATGCTTAAATAACATGTGTGTATATTATGCGAGCCGGTTTCTCTAGCCGAGGGGTTACAACACTTTCTCAGTAATCCCGTTTATCACGCAGAGTCTCGTAGCGGGCGAGAGCTGGAGGCGGTTCGACCCCAGCTGGTGACCTGCGGGATAACTGAGCCGGCCGCTCAGAAAGCAATGGCAAACTACTGAGCGTAATCTTGCCAAGAAATCAGACAGCTGAAAAATGCTGCTGCTAACAGCGATGTCCTGTAAAGGATATGCGAATTTAAAAAAAAAATTATGAGATGAATGTATGTTTATATGAATTATACACATGTTTTTTTAGATGTGCAGACGTAGATACTACCCATATCCGTTCGTTTCATTCCAGCTCTCTTAGGAGCACGCACCATAGTCAACAACCCATCCACATAAGCAAGTGACTGAGCCTTGTCTTGTGAAGGAACCAATTTGGACTCCTTTAAGCTGACAGTGCGGCGCGTCTCGCCGGGGAAGTGTGACCTATGATATCGTCAGATTTTTTTTTGCATATCCTTTACAGGACATCGCTGTCAACAGCAGCATCTTTCAGCTGTCTGTTGATTTCTTGGCAAGATTACGCTCAGTAGTTTACCATTGCTTTCTGAGCGGCCAGCTCAGTATCCCGCAAGTCACCAGCGGGGGTCGAACCGCTCCCAGTTCTCTCCCGCTACGAGACTCTGCGTGATAAACGGGATTACAGAGAAAGTGTTGTAACCCCTCAGCCAGAGAGACCGGCATCGTCAGATAAGTTATGTATAAAATCATTGTAATCATCATCAGCAGCATACTATCACCATAGCAATAAACAGTTGTCGTATGTTAATCTCAATTCGTCCAGTATAGCTGTATAACTTCAGTATAACTGTATGTAAAGTTATGTGTAGCTTTTGTGAGTTCACACGTTCGTAAAACAATTTGGGGAACACGTCTGAGAGGTACCTTGCCAATGCAGCTCTTAAGCAACAAGCGTATCCTGCATATCCTAGTTCCTCTTTCTCACTCATTGGGGATACCAGGAGCAGCTGCATCTATCCTTTCTTTCAACGAGTCACTTCTTGGCTGTTTGCTGGAGTATCCAGGGATGTGTCTTCAATCAGCATAAATACATTTGTCCCAAGTTTCCTCTCTGGGGTCTGGGGCAGTAATTAGTCACTTCTGAAAATGTAAGGGATCTAAAATTGCACCCAGAACTAAACACCAGTAGGAGAAATTATGACTTTTGACAGAGTGGTTGCCCGCCCGGGATCTACTTTAGTCAACGTTTTGACAACCTGTTACTTACAGTACCTGGTGGGGGACTCGCTAGATTAACTAGGGAGGGGAGATTGTCAGGGATGAAATATGCCCTGCCTAATAGTCAGTGAAGAGATATAAACCTAGGCACTTAACCTCCCCCTTCCCACTCCTTGGGGGATACAAAGACCAGCTACTTTTACCTTTTTACGAGCCACTTTGAGCTGTGGGATTGTGTTTCCAGGAACTTGTCTTTATTCACCCTAAAAGAGACATATGTTCCGACTTTGCATTCTTGGATTGGGAGCGTCGGGGAGGTGAACCCGTACCCACTTCAACACCAGGTGTGAACGATAACTTAATTAGCAAACACACTGGAGTTAGCAAACCTCCTTAGTTATTAACTTCTGTCAGTGTTTTTAATGCAACTTCTATGTATGTGTTTCTGCATGTTTTAATATCAAACCTATCCCGTGAATCTATTCTACGGCCTGCTTGTTTTATTCTGCAGTAATCATTGTTTTCTGGTCCACGTCGTTGGTAAGATATATGGCGAAGGGGTTAGCGACTTTCTCCGTAATCCCGCATATTCTCGTGAGTAACGCAGCAGCGGATCGGGCCGTGTTGGTTACTTAGGGGGTATGTAATCCGGTCGCTTAGAAAGCAATGGCAAACTACTGAGCGTAATCTTTGCCTTGAACATCTACAGCAGCTGAAAAATGTTGGTGTTGACTGCAACGTCCTGTAAGGGATATGCAACATTAAAAAAAAAAAATTATTGTTTTATATCTACAGGATTAAAGCCGGATTTCTATGATAATTTTTATGTCTTCATGGAGATAAAAGACATCATCAAGCGTTCGACACTTTACGTGGACGAATACTATTCAAAGGTTTGTAAGTCGAATTTTTCTTGTTTGTCTTCCTTGTTTGTGTCATTAGTAATCATTAAAGTTGATAGTTCAAATAAGTCTTATCAACAAGGTGGACCAGATTAGATTCCCACTGGAAATAAATTTGTAAATCATGACTTTTTTCTTTCATCAACTTCTGTGTACAGTTTTGACATTTGCTTGATAAATCATACCTCTAGCATGCTGCCTAAAATATAAAAACCTGACAACCAGATAGACCTTTAGTGTGTGCCTGTCCGTGCCCAATTGACATTGTATCCAAAATTTGGACATAATATTTGTTAACCTTTAATAGCCCATCTTCCATAAAACATTAAGAAGGAACAACCACGCAAACCATCGTTTGAGTGCATTATTTGAGCTTCAGGTAACTACCATCAAGTCTTTACATGAAATTGTCTGGCCTGATAGGTGGGGCTGTAAACTTATTTATGTTAAATTGGTAGTGCTTTGGTCAGATAAGCGATTTCTTCCTAGTCCATATTATGTCTGTATCATCATTGTTAGCACCATGTGACAATTGTTGTGTCACTGATATTCCAGGAAGAAAACTCGAAAACTTCATAAACTTATTTTTTTTCCCTTTTCCTAACTGTAAACTCACTGTCTATATTTCCTCATTATTTTGCAGCGTTCTTTAGGTTCTCGTGACCTTAACACATCGGTTTGAAAACCTACCCATTTGCATCCTTTCCACTGTTTACTTCATCCAACGCTAAAGGCATCAACCGTTCTCCCACCTTCTTCGTCTGCAACAATTATTCTATAATTGTGATTACTTCTGCACTAGATTTCGTGCTTATCTGAAAATAAGTGCATACAGCTCAAGTAAGAGAACAGGGTGACAGACTAAAGAAGGGCAAATCAAGGATGGATCTGGCAGAAGATATTATGGAGGACTGGTCTCACTAATATCACCAAGGAAGTGATGAGTGTTCCTCTAGCACTTAATTGCAACTTCGTCTGCATTGTCACGCTTCACATCAGATGCAGAGAGCTGAATTGTGCTGTTGCCAGTGCTTAGGTCAACGCGGCCATCAGTGAGCATTAAAATGATTCCTATATATATATATATATATATATATATATATATATATATATATATATATATATAGATATATATATATATATATATATATATATATATATATATGTGTGTGTGTGTGTGTGTGTGTGTGTGTGTGTGTGTGTGTATACGTAAGGATCTTTTATACAGCAGCAGAAAAGAGCATGGGCGCTCAAAGCATGCTCGGCATGCCAAACCAATCCAGGGACCAGTTGTTCCCACTCTGTGACCACGGGTAGCATGACGATTGAGGTGAAGCCAGTGACACGAGCTTTCATACGGCTGGAATCACAGAATTATATCCATGCTTGTGTTCTGAGTGATTCAATTAGCATGATACGAAATGTGGACGCGGTTCTGTACGTAGACAGCATACTGAATCGCTGTGAAGGTCTGCTGTTCGTAGTTATTTTCATCTTCGTTAGGGAGTTGAAGGAAATGAACGAGCTGGCAAACTTGCTGGCTCTGCATCATTGTAGAAGGCCTGCCTGTTGACAGTACGGAAAAATATTAAATACCCTTAGAAAGATATGGAGAGCGGAGGTCTTTTGAGCCAGTGAGTCCACATCGCTGTGTAGAATGAAATACTTGGGAGTAGAAACCTGCAGGGCCAGACACGAAAGGTACATCGGGATATTGAGTGGTTTCGTAAAATAACACAGAACATGCACTATACGTTGATGCGTATGTTGAGAAGGGAAGGGGACTAGTTCTACGCACCAATGGACATGTCCGCAGGGCAGGGATGATAACTAACTAACTAAATTTCCAGAGTCCATTGTTATCCGTTCATTTGAAATCCGTTCGTGCCCCACCGCACGTAATTGCGTACATTGAACATAATCATGTTATAGCCATGTGATAAGTACTGACCAATGAATAAAAAAGCATGTGCTTATCGTCCCATGATGCATGGGTTCTGTTTCTGACCGTTGAGAAAATGGCCGGGTTAGTCCAAAATCCATCCAAAGAAGCTCAAAGAGCGGTGATTCAGTTTCTTTCATTTGAAGGATGTCGACCAGTGGACATTCATCGAAAAATACTGGCAGCGTATGGTAACAAATGTGTGTCGAAGACAACAGTGACAGACTGGGCACGAATGTTTCGGAAAGGAAGTCAGTTCACGACAGATCTTCGACGCCGGGTCAAGCGCATTTTGTTGCAACAGAAGAAAAAAAAAAACCCAACGCCAAAATTGATGCAGCAGTACAGATGAACCGTTGTCGAAGCATACGTTCGCTAGCATAAGAATTTGATGTGTCAATTGGGACAATTCAAAAGTTCGTTTGTAGAAACTGCAATATCGGAAGGTGTGTTCACAGTGAGTACCACAGATGTTGACCGACCACCAAAAAGAGGAACGTATTGGATGGTGTTTGAACCACTTGCTGCGTTCCAGAGTGGAGGGTGATGAATTTCTCTTCCGTATAGTGGCAGACGATGAATCATGGTGTCACCACTTTGAGCCGAGCAGCAAAAGGGAGAGCATGCAATGAAAGTTTGCTGATCACCAAAAGCCAAACAATTCACATTACATGTTTCCGCTGGTAAGGTTATGCTGAGCGCATTTTTTGACCATGAAGAACTATTGTTGGCCAACTTTAAAGAACCTGGTGTCAACATCAACTCTACCCACAACTTACAAACACTAGACAAGCTGCAAAAAGCCATAAAGAATAAACGACTCGGCATGCTTTCTCGCGGTATGATTTTGTTGCACGATAATGCTCGTCCGTATGTTGTACAGATTGTGCAGAAAGCATTAGCTTGGAAGAAGTGGGAAATTCTGCAACTTCCAGCCTATAATCCTGATTTGTCACCATGTGATTTCCATTTGTTCGGACCTCTAAAAAGAGCTCTCAAGGGGCAACGATTTCACACAGATGCAGACGTAATGAACGCGGTAAACACTTTGCTCAGTGAGCAACCACAATCCTTTTTGTTGCGGACGTCATTCGACGCCTACCTAAGCAAAGGGATGCTTGCCTGAATGTCTAAGGCGACTTCTTCTGACCAACACATGGTGCATAATTCATTCAAAATGAATCTTCTTCTTCTTCAGCGTTCCGAGCCATTGAGGGTCTTTGCTGCAGATACAATCCGTCTCCATTCGTCTCTCTGGTTGACCCTCTCTTGCCAATCGTTGATTCCAAGTGCTTGTAGGTCTGTGTGTGTGTATATATATATATATATAAAACAAAGTGTATGTATATATGTATGTAAATATGTATGTCCTTTATTTGTTCGCGAACGGCCCATCCGATTGAGATGAAATTTTCTACACGCCTTCTTTTCATTCCAGAGCTGTCAACTGTCATAGTTTTTTTTTTCTTCTTCCTCCTCCTCCCTCCTCCCCCTCCCAAAATACGTACGTAAATATATGATGATGATGATGAAAGAATCCCCGAACCAAAACGCTAGGGAAAGGGAAGAAAATGACGTGACTACACAGAATCGTCACACGGCAATCATCATCATCAAGTGCCGTGCCGGCTGGCGTAGGCGTTCATGGCTCTCCGTAGATCTCAGTCTTTGGTTTTTTGGATCAACTCTGCTGCTGATATTCCTCCATGCCACGGCAATATCAATAACAATTCATCTTTTTATGTGTAAGGAAGTTATCTACAGTCGTGTAGAAGGGAAGAACTAGACGAGTATGAATTCGGAATGGCGAACTCTCTCCTCCTCTCTTCTCCTCCCTCCTCCTCCCTCTACCTCCTCCCTCCACCCTCCTCCTCTTCCTCCTCCCTCTCCCTCCTCCTCCCTCCTCCTTCTCCCTCTTCCTTCTCCCTCTTCCTCTCCCCTCCTCCTCCATCCTCCTCCCTCCTACTCCCTCCGCCTCCTCCCCCCTACTCCCTCATCTTCCCTCCTCCTCCCTCTCCCTCCTCATCCCTCCTCCTCATCCTGCCTCACTCTTCCTCCTCCTGCCTCCTTCTCCCTCATCATCCTCCCTCCTCCTTCTCCCTTTTTCTCCCTCTTCCCTCTTCCTCCTCCTACCTCCTCCCTCTACCTCCTCCTCCTCCCTCCACCCTCCTCCTCCCTCTTCCTCCTCTTCCACCTCCCTTTCCTTCCTCCCTCCTCATTCTCCCTCTTTCCTCTCCCTCCTTCCTCCTCCTCCTTCCTTCTTCTCCCTCTGCCTCCTCCCTCCTCCTCTCCCCTCCTCCTCCCTCTTCCTCCTTCTCCTCCTCCCTCCTTCTCCCTTCTTCTCCTCCTCTCCCCTCCTCCTCCTACCCTCTTCCTCTTCCCCTCCTCCCTCTCCCTCCTCCATCCTCCTCCTCCCTCTTCCTCCTCCTCCTTCTTCCTCCTCCTTCCTCTTCCTCCTCCTTCCTCCTCCTCCCTCTTCCTCCCTCTCCCTCCTCCATCCTCCTCCTCCCTCTTCCTCCTCCTTCTTCCTCCTCCTTCCTTCTCCTCCCTCCTCCACCCTCTTCCTCCTCCTCCTACCTCCTCCCTCCTCCTCCTCTCTCCTCCTCCCTCCTCCCTTTTCCTCCCTCCTCCTCCTCCCTCTACCTCCTCCCTCCTCCTCTCCACTCTTCCTCCTACCCTCTTCCTCTTCCCCTCCCCCTCCTCCCTATCCCTCCTCCTCCCTTCACATTCCTCCTCCTCCCTCTTCCTCCTCCTCCCTCCTCCTCCTCATCCCTCCTTCTCCCTCCTCCTCCTTCTTCCTCCCTCCTCCTCCTCCCTCCTCCCTCTCCTCCTTCCTCCTCCTCCCTCTCCTCCTCCTCCTCCCTCCTCCTCCCTCTACCTCCTCCCTCCTCCTCCCTTCACATTCCTCCTACTCTCTCTTCCTCCTCCTCCCTCCTCCTCATCCCTCCTCCTCCCTTCTCCTCCTCCGTCCTCCTCCTCCCTCTACCTCCTCCTCCCTTCACATTCCTCCTCCTCCTCCTCATCCCTCCTTCTCCCTCCTCCTCCTTCTTCCTCCCTCCTCCTCCCTCCTCCCCCTCCTCCTTCCTCTCCTCCTCCTCCTCCTCCTCCCTCCTCCTCCTCCCTCTACCTCCTTCCTCTACCTCCCTTCACATTCCTCCTCCTCCCTTCACATTCCTCCTCCTCCCTCCTCCTCATCCTCCTCCTCCTCCCTCCTCCTCCTCTCTCCTCCTCCCTCCTCCTCCTCCCTCCTCCTCATCACTCCTCCTCCCTCCTCCTTCTTCTTCCTCCCTCCTCCTCCCTCCTCCCCCTCCTCCTTCCTCCTCCTCCCTCTCCGCCTCCTCCCTCCTCCTCCTCCCTCTACCTCCTCCTCCTCCTCCCTCTACCTCCTCCCTCCTCCTCCCTTCACATTGCTCCTCCTCCCTCTTCCTCCTCCTCCCTCCTCCTCCTCTCTCCGCCTCCCTCCTCCTCTCCTCCCTCTACCTCCTCCCTCCTCCTCCCTTCACATTCCTCCTCCTCCCTCCTCCTCCACTCCTCTCTTCCCTCCTCCTTCTCCCCCTCCTTCTCCTCCTTCTCCCTCCTCCCTCTTCCTTCTCCCTCCGCCTCCTCCCTCCTCCAACTCTCTCCTCCTCCTCCCTCCTCCTCCCTCTCCCTCCTCCTCCCTCTCCTCCTCCTGCTCCCTTCTCCTCCTGCGTTCTCCTCCTCCCTCCTTCTCCCTCCTCCTCCCTCTTCCTCCTCCCTCCTCCTCGCCTCCTCCTCCACCCTACTCCTCCCTCCTCCTAATCCCTCCTCCTCCCTCCTATTCCTCCCTACTCCTCCTGTCTCCTCCCTCCTCCTCCCTCCTCTTCCCTCCTCCACCTCCCTCTTCCTCCTCCCTCCTACATTTACCCAAGACAGACAGACAGTCAGACAGATAGTCGGGAACGGGATCTTATATGACTACTTATATAATTTAAATGAGATGCTCTCCACCATGGGCTGGGCCGGGTCAGACAGACAGACAGATAGATAGATAGACAGACAGACAGACAGACAGACAGACAGACAGACAGACAGACAGACAGACAGTCGGGAACGGGAACTTATATGACTACTTATATGAATTAAATGAGATGCTCCCCACCAGGTGTTGGGCGATGCCAGGCCGGGTCAGACAGACAGACAGATAGATAGTCGGAACGGGAACTTATATGACTACTTATATGAATTAAATGAGATGCTCCCCATCAGGGTCTGGGCGAAGACGGGCCGGGTCAGACAGACAGACAGACAGACAGACAGACAGACAGACAGACAGACAGACAGACAGACAGACAGACAGACAGACAGTCGGTAACGGGAACGGGAACTTATATGACTACTTATATGAATTAAATGAGATGCTCCCCAAAAAGGACTGGGCGAAGCCGGGCCGGGTCAGCTAGTGTGTATATATATATATATATATATATATATATATATATATATATATATATATATATATATATATATATATATATATATATATATATATATATACACACTAGCTGACCCGGCCCGGCTTCGCCCAGTCCTTTTTGGGGAGCATCTAATTTAATTCATATATATATATATATATATATATATATATATATATATATATATATATATATATATATATATATATATATATATATATATATATATATATATATATACACTAGCTGACCCGGCCCGGCTTCGCCCAGTCCTTTTTGGGGAGCATCTAATTTAATTCATATAAGTAGTCATATAAGTTCCCGTTCCCGTTACCGACTGTCTGTCTGTCTGTCTGTCTGTCTGTCTGTCTGTCTGTCTGTCTGTCTGTCTGTCTGTCTGTCTATAATCACTCCACCGTCTTCTTGGTCTACCTCGGGGTCTACGGTCATTTATTTCCTGAGTGTAAGCGAATTTTGTTTCCCTATTATCTTCCATTCTTTCTATATGCCCCAGCCTTGTAGTCTATTAGCCTTCATGATACCAGTGATTAACGGGGAGTTAAACAGATCATAAATGTCTTTGTTACTTCTTTTCCACTCTCCACTTTGTGTATCCCTAATGGGTCCAACGATGCGTCTTAAAAATTTGTTCTCAAAGGTTTGTAGCAAGTCTTCGTCTCCTTTCGTTGTACTCCAGGTTTCAGAGCCATACAGCACAACTGGTCTGATCAGTGTTTTGTATATTGTGATCTTGGTGTTACGAGATAGCGCCTTTGATTTTAGTAGATGTTGTAGTGCTTAGTATATCTTATTTCCAGAATTGACTCTAGTTTGTATTTCTTCCCTTATGATGTTGAAGCAGTTGAAGATTGTACCCAGGTATATGTATGTTTCCATTCTTTTAATGGTCATATTATCTATTTGTATGTGGCCAGAGTTTTTAGAAATTCCTTCTCTTGAAATTACCATATATTCTGTCTTATCTTGGTTGATAACCAGCCTCATCTGTTGGGCTTTCTCCTTTAAGTGAGCATTCAAAATGAATGCTTTGTTTAATTCTACCACATCTGTTAATGTATCTTTCATGCTTTTGTAATAAAGACATTGTAACGGGTTTCAAATGAACAGCCCATATATATGTGGTGGGTGGGTGGGTGTGTTATATATGTCCTGTGAGTCTTGTTTGGTTATTGGAAGACCTCTGGTAGACTCTGTTCTACGTGTTGGGCACGATGCGTTAAAGTTCGGATCGTCACAGTTCTGACAAGGATTCGCATCTATTCATGTGAGACTAGTGTAGAGACTGTTCTCTGAGGCTGTGTTGCACACACCCTTCTGCTTTCCAAGCGCAGTTACCAGCGGGTGCCCAAAACACGAGCTTTACATTTTCGGAGAAGCGTGGCGATCCAATTGGTGTTGGTCAGACTGGAAACTTACCCTGTGGATGGGCCGCACCACTGAGAGGTGCCCCAAGATCTTGTACAGTGCATGTCCTCCTCCCCATATTGTGACATCTGGCTTCCTTCATACATGAGAACATACACAAAAAACATAATATACACATTAAATACAAACATAAAATATACATTGAAGTTTAGGAAGTGAGGAGCGGCTGGCCGAGTGGCTATAGCACTGGATTCTCTGCTTCGAGTCCTCGGTAAGGTGTGGGATTTTTTTTTTGGGGGGGGGGGGGGAGGGGGAAGGGTGGACAAAAATAAAACCCTAACCTTCACAGTTCGCGACGACTGCACTAGCCAGGCGGCCTTAATTCCTTGGGCTCCAAGATACCCCCCCCCCCCCCACGCTATACACCACAAGGTACTATATTGGCAGTGAATGACAGTGACAGTTTAGGGAGTATGCAATGTGATTGCGGAAAGAAATAGTGGCACAAAAATCAATATTCAGATTGAGAACACCGGCTGAAAAATATCGAGGCTTGAAATGTAAATAAATATTGCTCTTCATATGCTACATAAGAGCAGTTATTCGTGACAAATTAATTAAATACCTGGATTGTACACAGATTGATAACATATGTAGCAGATTAACCCCAATCATGTACCTAGGGCTTCTTCTTTCGTTCGCTATGTACCTAGAGCAAATAGCAACAGTAAACCCGGCCAAACGTATATCACCTCTTAAATAGAGGTCTGAGACTTTGTGAGTTTTTCCCGTACGTGTTCAATACTTATATAAGGAGTATATTGAAATAGAAGGCTAGAAGACCATGGCTTAAAATGTGTGGAACATTAACAGGCAACAAAAGATACGCAGACTATACAGGTTTAGCTATCTAGAATTAGCAAACAAGTACAAACCTAAGGAATGAAAATGTTGTGACATATATATAAAGAACACAAAAACTATTATTATAGTTTAAGGTACTACCAATCCACACTTACAATTTAGAAATATGGGACGATACATAAACTGGCTAATAGATTTTCTCACCAAGATCAAGAACAGATGCCTAAACGTGAGAGGCAGAAATTAGAAAAAGTTATAATGGTCAAGGAAACGTGTAACAATATTAATCAGCTTTCTCGCAGTTCAACAGCTACATTACTAATTAAGAGTGGTCAACTTTTCATTACTGTATTATGATGTGTAGAAATACGGACAATACATTTTTTTAAAAAAGTTAATTGCATGTCCTTTATAGGACGTAGCAGTCAACTCCAGCATTTTTTGGCTGTTGGTGATCCCTGGGCAAGTTTGTCTTCGGTAATTTGCCATTGCTTTCTGCACGACCTGCACTCATACCATTGTATGGAAAACAACATAAGGTGGTCTGCTTCCAAATCTCCCGCAGTTGTATTTTGAATGCGATATGCGGGATTAAGAATTAATAAATACAAAAGATTTAGAAATATGATGTTATAAACGAATAGGGGAAATGTCATGATATGGGAATAACACATACGCACAATATTACACAAACTAGGATTTAAGAACGCACTACTTAATGAGACCATTTTCGACAATTAAACATTTTATCGAAAACGGGCGTTGACTTGTCGAGCTGATACTGCAATCCTAAGTCCAAATTAAACACGAAATAGGACAAGGACATATACGAATATGTGAGTGTCCTAGTTTTTTGTGTCGATCGGATAATTTTCAGATCCCGAGTTAAGTATACTTTTGTTGTTGTTGTTGTTCTGGTTTTTTTTTTTTTTAAATTGTTTTTCTTGTTTGTTTATTTATAACGACTTTCGTTAAAATTTTCGCATGCATACGTGTTTGGTAGTCATGTTTTTATTACGATTTATTAAGACTATTAGAGTATTTCTACCTTATGAAGGGACACAGTCTCTTGTTAAAGGATGTGCTGGAGAGATATAATAGACGGGACGCCATTCAAGTGGAAAATAACGTTACATGTGGGTAGGCAAGTTAAGACATAAACTGGAGGAAAACCTCTGTGAATGCACTGAGAAAAGGCACTACTGAAGGTGTTGACAACTAATTACGGTTGACCTTCACTGCAAAGTCAACGCTTGATGATGATCATAAATGATACATATATATGATTGTGTGGGTGCGTGCATACGTGCGCTAATGCGTTTTAGTAAGCGATTGATAGATATAGTTAATTATATATTAAACATTAATCCGAGTACTTGTGTTACGGCAGCAAGCTGGAATGGTCTATGGCACAATGAGAGGGGCAACTGAACCAAAGTCAGATTTGGGTCGACGCTAACACCAATGAAATATTAATTGGTCCAACAACAAAATGTAAGTGAAGCTGTTCATACCACACCATACCATTTTTTTTTCTGCCTAAGTATTGTAGCAACGTTATTCAGTAGTGAGCAGACGATGGTATGAATGTTGCGTAATCATTACCTTGTTTAATAGTGTGATGATGTATCTTATTCAATGGGTCATAAAATCATCTTTTCCTAGTTTGGAGATAAAGACATAAAAAAGTAGTTGAAAAGCTCGGCAAATGCATGCTACAGTCAACATGAGAAACAACAGTATCAAAGGAAGCCCGTAAACAATATGAACCGTACTGGAGTAGTGAACTGGCGTAGTTGCATATTGATTTTGAAGTAATAGAAAGCAAACAGAGACAAAATTCAGCCAAGAGCACAACAGTAAAAACCAACACGCAAAAGCCAAATTTCAAAGGCCCAAGTTACAGGCAAACGAAAAATCTTGCAGGAGAAAACAGTCACTGAACTTTGAAAGAGACAACAGAGAAATTGTGGAAGTTAGTAAAACAACTTAACGACGAGGGTACAGGGAGAAACTCATGATTGCATTGTAGAAAGACGGAGAACTATTAACAGGAAAGCAAAGCAGCTGCCCATTTTGCAAACTCATTTGCTCAATGGAACGTTGAAATTATCTCAGAGAAACAACAAGAAATTCGAGAGAAAAGACAACAATCAGGACTGAATTAAATAGCAGAAGAGGCGCTGGAAGAACCAATCTGATTCAGTTAATTGGAGCTAGCAATATCAAAACTGAACATGAGAAAGGTACCAGGAGCCAACTGTATATTAATGAAATTATCAAGGACCTAGGAGTAATGGCCAAACAAAGCTGCTTCACAAAGTTCTGGGACACCAACATAGAAGCAATCATGCCTCGCTTAAAACCAGGGAATGAAGTTCAATTGTCGCCAGCTACAGACAAATTAGCCTGTCCAGCTGTATCTGTAAAACAATGGTGCGCATCATCATTCTCAGACTACAGGGATACATTGACAGTGAAACAATTCGTATGCCGCAGTAGGCAGGTTTTAGCAGTTTTGCTCTACAAACGATCTGACAATCTACGTCTCTAAAGAAATTCACGATGCATTCCAAGAGAAGAAACTGGCGCTTGCGGCATGGATAGATCTAAAGAAAGCTTTTGACAGAGTCTCGAATGAAGGTATAATGAACAAACTGATAACCTATAAAGTGAATGGAATAATGTACAAATGGGTGAAAGCATACTTGCACAACAGTGTTCCGAGTAAGAGAGCAAGAGCAAGAAAGTACTGCTGCGTCAGTGTTCCCCAGGGTAGAGTCCTGTTCCCCCACGCCTTTTCTAATCTACATCAATGATCTTGTTGCCGAACTACAACATGGAATAAAAGTGGCAGTGTGCGCCGATGACCTGATCCCATGGAGCACATATAAACATGCATCAGTGGCCTCCAGATAGCTAACAAGAGCTGCAGATGCATTAGTTGCATGGGCAAATAGATGGTGTGTCAGCATAAACACTGACAAGTGCAGCACAACCATATTTACCCTCTTTCCAAAAACAAAAGGCAGGCATCGTCCAGATAAAAGGAATCCCCATAAGAGGAAAAAAAACTAACATACCTTGGAGTAACATGTGATGACAGACTGACATGGAGAAAGCATATCAACAAAGCAGTAAATCAAATCAAATCAAATCAATTTTATTAGGGTCACAAATTGGGCGCGCAGGCCCGTCTTACATTCGGCCCTTTCAATCACTCGTCTTTCGTTCATCAAGAGCATTATACATTTACATAGGAAGAAAAATAAACATTGTGAAATGAATGTTGAAAACATAAACAAGGCTAATTACCATGTTATGAAGCCCATCTCTCACCTATCCATACATCACCCCACCCACACAACCCCACTTACCCACACACACGCGCACCAAGGGACACATAAACACCCCCACCTACCCACACACACGCACACCAAGGACACATACATACCCCACCAACCGACCCATCCCCCTCCCACACATCCCCCACCCACACACACTGCCCTCACCTGATCCCCCAACCAAAACACACTCGCCACCCACAAACATTCCCCCACCAACCCACACATCCCACGCCATCCACATCTTAACCCACACATCCTCTCCCCACCCACACCTCAAACCACCCATCCCTTAGCCACATCTCCATCGACAACATATTCCCCACCCATGCACACAATCCCCACCAACCCACACATCGCACATTCACTAACACATCCCCAAACCATACACACACATCCCCACCAACTGACATGTCCCTACCCCCCCCCCCCCACCCACACACACCTCCCTAACCACCCATACATCCCCAATCAACACACACACACCCCCCACCACCCACACATACAACTTCCACCCACCCACACATGCCTTAACCTAAACCCCCACCACGCAATACCCCACCCGCACATCACATACACCCCCTACCACGCACTATTCCCAACCCACGCACCACACACACACATATCCCTCACCAACACATCCCTACTTACACACCACACACATATCCCCCACCCAGATACCACACAATATTCCCACCCACACAGATACCCATTACCCATCCACCCCACATACCCCCACTCACACACCACAAAAATCCCCCACCCACACACACATACCTCACTCACACAATATCCCCAACCAACACACCACACACCTCTCCCCACCCACACACGCATTCCCTACCCGTCCACCAAACACACTCACTCACGCATACATCCTCCACTACGCGCTCACACACCCCCACCCACCCACCCCCAACCAAACATCTCTCGATCACAATACCCCTACCCACACACATCCTCCACCCACTCACACATCCCACCCCGACACATACAACTAACTTACCCACCTACACATCCCTAAGCCACTCACACACCCCCACCCACACATTCCCCATCCACACACACATCTCCCACCCACACACCCCGCATACTTCAACCAACCACCACAATCCCCTACTCACCCACACATATACCCCACCCATACGCACATTCCCCGCATCCCATCACACACATCCCCCACACCACACACTATCCTCCACCCATACCACCACAAACATACCCTCCACCCACACATCATTCACACATCCCCCACCAACACACCGCACACATATCTCAAACCCACACACCATACACTTCTCCCCACCCGCCCTTGCATCCCCAACCCCACCCAACACAATGCCCTATCCACACAACCCCCCCCTCCCACATACTTCCTCAAACCACCCACACATCTCCACCCACTAAACACACATCCCCCGCATCCTCCCATACACATATCCTCCACCCATACACACATCCCCCACACCCATTCCAACACCCCTACTTTCCCCCCCCCAACATCCATCCACACATCCCCCCAAACACCCACAAATACCACTTACCCACCAAAACCCACACCCCCCCAAACCCATCCAAACGCATACCCCCACCCACGCCCCCCCACCCCATTTTAAACACTCACACACATCCCCAAAATTTCAGTCACCTTCTCACATCTAAAACCCTACAAAATGGCTCACGTTAGTATTGAAACTAGTATGAAAAAAACTCCCAACTTTTAAAACCCCACAAAAATACACTGACACTTGTCATAGCAGTCTCATAAAAAATGTTAAACATGGGGGAAAAATGTGTACATAAAATGTATGTGACGTAAAAAATAGTGATGCTCCCCTCTCTCTCTCTCCTCTTCCCCTACTCTCTCTCTCCCCCTCTCTCTCTCCTCTCTCTCTCACACACAAAACACACACACACATTCACTCTCCCGCTCATTCTTTCACTCTCACGCTCACTCGTTCTGTACTCCATTCACCTCACTGACTCTCTCACTCAAACAAAAAGTAATGAAAAATGAGTTTATATTATGCCCTGATAAAAACAATTGGGATTTAACTGATAATATGGAAAGATAAGAATACACAAAAATATGGATTCGCGTGTTACATAACAGCGTGTTACCTGACATCCCCCCCGGGTCAGGGTCCTCTTCTCTCTCTTTTCTCATCTCCCCTCTCTCCCCCTCTTCTCTCTCTCTCTCTGTATTCTTTCTATACACACACTCACCGCATGCGCGCGCTCACACACACACACTAACACATCAACTCTCCCATTGGCCCACTCTCTAACACACAATCCTACACACACACACACACTCAATCTCTCAAACACACTCTCTCACACATACACGTACACATGAAAAGCATGCCCCACGCCCCACCCCCCTCACTCACTCTCCAATACACGACGAATGCAAAGCACTGACACATTCCCCCAAACCCTTTTCGCTCAATCACCTTCCCAAAACACACGCAGGGACACAAAAGCAAATTTCCCCTTTTCCCTCCCCTCGGGCACCCACTCTCTCTCTCTCTCTTTCCTCTCTCTCCTCCCCTCTCTCTCTCTCTCTCTCCTCTCGCTCTCTCTCGCTCCCACACGCACACACATATATAGTGAAAAAATTAAATGAACAATTATACTGAACACTTATACCATAAAATTTAATTATGGTGGCATATATCGGATGGATTAAGTATTTTAAAGAGTTTTCGGTTAAAAAAGTGTAGGGACTCATTGGGAGTTTTTCC
>JACEFZ010007068.1:0-25220 GCA_014155875.1 Cepaea nemoralis
TGATAAAAAAAAATTAAATATGTGTGGAAGTTCCGGCACTCTTCGACAGACGGGGTCTAAATATTTTCGCATTAATGTGACTAGGGTTAGGGTTAGGGTTAGTGTTATTATATAAAATTATTCACTGCAAATATTTAGCCCCCTCTGTCGGAAGAGTGCCGAATTTCCCTGCATGAACGACTCATCTTATTCTTTATCTGGGACCCCCGGTAAGTTTGTTCTTGCCAGAGGCATGGGGAGTCAGCCTTTTATCTTAAAGTTTTTGACTTCATCTTTATCTTTCACTTACCAAGCAGTGCTGGGATGTCAACGGAATCTTACTTCAGAACTAGAAAATTATGTGCATTTCATCAGTGTCAATTTTTCACCATATAACTTCTTTGATTTTTGAAGACGTAGATTAGTTTTTGCTGCTGTCATGTCTGTTAAACTTTGCTCTTTTTCCCATCTAACCAACCCGATAGGGAGAGAGAGAGAGAGAGAAGGAGAGAGAGAGAGGGAGAATAAATGTATCTCCACCCTTACCTTTATATATGTCGTTTGGTTGGGGAAAAAATATGTGAGATGATTGAATAGTACGAGAAACTGATTCAGTTGGGTAAATTTGGGGGGGGGCTAAAAACAGATTCCATAAGAAGCCAAATTTTATGCCAACATCAATCACTGATTACTCGATATAGGCAAACTATGTGGTCCATACATTCAGAGTTCTCCGCTTCGGCTGAAGGGACTGATGTTTAGGCATGTGCGGGGAGTAAAAAGAAGAGTTTATATGAGAGGGAGGGAATCATTTTGTACTTGTACCTCCTTTCTGAATTCTAGTATTTTGTTTAAAAATTGGATGAAGAGAGTGGAAATCATCAGGTATTAATACACCTCCAAAACCCTAAGATTCATTCCACAATTAAAATGTATTAATTTATGAATATATTATTGTTGCAGGCATTAGAACTTCGATCACCGAGGTAAATCCCTAAGAATAAAAGAATTAACTCCTGTAGGTACAAGTGAATAAATAGGTTATGCTCCCGCACGTCTTTTTAATGCACCGAGATATTCCTTATAATCTCTCCCCAAGCTAGAAAGGGGGGAGGGGGGGGGAAAATATAGAAGGGGTAAATAAACGCAGACGTTTGAAACTAAAAAAGCTGATCCATCCTTAAATTTTGAAAGAGAGCCATGTAATACAAACCCCATCTATTTCTATTCTGTTCATCATGTCAGGGTCTAATCGGGTTGGTAACTTAGATCATGTGACTCTTAAGCAACCACTTGCCTTGTCATTCCTTGTTGTCTATTTTCCCCCCAAAAAAACATCATTTGGGGGCCGGGTGCTTCACCAAAATTCCTGTGCAAAAGATCTAGCAATTCTATGCGGGGAGTAATGTGGGGCCCAGAAGGTGACTTTCTCAGGGGCTCTCATTTCTCGTGCGCAGGCTTTGCACCTTGGGATGTGCAGCTAGAAAATTCATTCACTTTCTGACTCTCGAGGAGAGAAGAAACCCCCTGGGCGTTGTTAAACCAATTTTTAAAACGTCATCCTCAACCAAGTTGCAGCTGATGTTTTTCACATTGCGGGATGGTTGGCAATGCATTCTGATAGCTGATGGAGTCGGGTTTAACTCATGCAGGTATCTATTGGTTAATTCATTAAAATGTGTAATTGTTCCCAACAAAAAACCAATCGTTATAACTTATTAAAACGGGTCTCTGCATTTCTAATGATAAACCCATCGTAACGTCACTGAAAAAGAGGGCGTGTGTAGCGTTTTTTTACCAAAACGTGTGTAGTTGATTCCCGGCTTGAAATGTAGCCCTGTAAATTTTGGCGTGTGTGTTCAACTTGTCTTCCCGTGTCGGGCAAATTTGCATATCTTTTTTGCTTTTTTAAAATTGGGACATATTTACTAGATTGATATGAACCTCAACTTATGTCAGTCAGTACTGAGCTAGGGGAAACTGTTGGATAGCAAGGTAAGTTGTTAGGTGGAGTTTCAGACAGGAATGTGCTTAGCTACTACGTACAGAGAGAACTTATGTTTAACCACCTGTAATGTTTAACTATGGTGTAATAAGTAATAGTGAATTCATAGTTGGAACTGTGGATTTCTGTGTGAAGTAAGTCTTCATTTATGATAGATGTGTATATGAGTAGATTTTTTATATATTAGGTCATGTATTGATACTTCTTGGAGCGATACCGAACGCCGAGTGGGTCGACGCGTGATAACACTGCGTACCGTCGCAATGTTAACAGGCGTTCTTAATTCTTGTGTTTACTGTCCTGTTCTTTCCAGCGTGCACAAGTGCGAGTTAGTGCTGGTGTGATAGACGTATGGAAGGACAAAAGGAGGTTGCAAGAGAACCGGGGACATATGGGATAAGGGGATTGAAAGCAAGTTATGAAAGTATGGTGCTGGCAGACCAGGCCATTATGAAGTTCGGTCCAGGCCAAGGCTAATCCACTTGGGAGGGCAGAGCTGGAACATAACCCTTGCAACATGTAGGGAACATGTCTTACCAAGAAGGCTTCTTGACTCTAAGGAAGAGTCTGATAAGCAGAGTTTTGCTATTGGGTGGGCAGGATGTCCCACCAGCAAAACGGTGTGTACATACTTGATGTGATCATGTATTATCCCTATATCCCGAGGGATGGTACAGTGATCAGTATTATGTTTAATATTGAACACGTCCAATGTAAGGAACGAGTCCAGGGACTCTTCACCTTAATGTTTTGTTCTGTTAATTTTAGAACTATGATAACTGATTACTATAGCTAGTGACGTTAGCGACAACTGGTAGATGATTAGGGATAGGTGAGACAAACGATCAGACTCGTCATTCTGATTACTTACTCTGTTTGACGGGCTGTTCTTTGAGGCCAGCTGACATTGACAGAAACACATGCTTTAGTACTTTCAATATAGAGATCATGCTTTAGTTATTTGAATAACTAGACAGCCTGACTGAAGGTTGAATAGTCAGGGATAGGATGCATGTGGACCAATGTTTGGGCCAGAATACTCTCACCGATCGCTCTTCCTTTCAGGAGTTGCCTGTTGAGGAACCAGTCTACTACAATTGTTGTTTGCCTGAAACCACATCGTGTACCACAGCGAAGGGTAGAATTCCTTACTTACCACGCCAGAACGATCCACACTATGTGAAAGGGTGAATCATCATGACTGAATGTTATCCAGTGATTCCAGTTCCCTGAATTGCACATGTGGGACGTGATGGTTTGTGTCGTTTTTCTGAATTAGCAGATGCTCTATTTCAGCAATGAGTGTGAGGTTCAGCAACCTGAGCAATCATGCTCAATGTTAATAGACAAGAGTCTATTTGTAATTGATGTAGCTAGATTAACCAAGTGAGGTGTATCAAGTAGGGATAACCTCAGCTCTGGGAGCGCATCCAGTTCAAGCCTATTGTGGTTCCGCCTAAACGTCGGAAACTTGAAGCAAGATTGATCTATAAACGTGTGCGGTTCCTACGGCAGCTTTAGTGGCAGGTCATGATGAGACCTACACGAGCTTCCGTATAGTAACTAACTCCAGGGTTATCAGGTCTAGTGGACAACTAATTATTGTCCTAACTGAACAGTGTTGCCTCCGTATGAAATAGATGTGTGATCCAAATGGTGTACTTATAGAGTATAGAAACTGTGAACTGTTTTCTTGTAGTATTCTTGTGAAGTATCCGAAGAACTATCTGATTACCCAACCAGGGGTAATCTACTATGATTTAGGGACCATTAGATTGGTCATTGGCTGATTACCCAACCAGGGGTATTCGCTACTACTTTGGGACCGTTAGATTGGTCAGTGGTTTATTACCCAACCAGGGGTACTCGCTATAACGTTGGGACCATTAGATTGGTCATTGGCTACAGACATTTGTTATTGTGAAGAGTAACTGGGGTCACCTCAAGGAGGAGGGTCTCCCAGCCAGGCTGTCTACAGAGAACTGTGTATTAACTTAGCAGTGACTCATTAGGAAGTGATGAAGTTGCAGTCGTCCAGTTGAGTGAGGTCCAGGGTTAACGCTCTTGTTGTTAATCCAAGCTCTGGGGACGGAGTGGTCTCCCAGGTTCTAGTCATCTCACTGGAAGGAAGCCGGGTGAGTGGCGGACCGACTGGACGGGACATATGTATCCAATCTACTGCTCAGCCTTATGATGAAGAAGCCGTATCTCTGATTCTGTCTCTACTCTATCCTCTACTTGTGTAAATATAGTATTCTGTCAGGGTGTTCATTTCAGTTCTTTATTCTCACGGGTAGAATAAAATTCGTGTATGTTGACTTACTCTTTGTATAATTATTGAGTGTGGTCTCGGACGATGCTTCAGTGTTCATTGTTCCAAGGGAGTAGGCAGTTAGTGGGGGTCTAGAATCTGGAGGGGCTTGTAGACATATTTAACTAATACGAGGTCAACCGCAGAGTAAACAGTGTATCTACCTGTCCAACACCTGGGGTTAGACTACACGGGAGTGCTAGAGACACCTCGGGGGTGGTTAATTCTCACTACCCAAGGCGATCTTGTCACACTCCGGAATAGAGTGGGGGACTGTCCGGGATTATTCCAAGCTCTCTGTGTGTTGAAGGAACCTCTCGTGGGGATACTGACTTAGTCTATATCCTCTACTATCAGTCTACATAAGATTCTACTACTTCTACCTATCTCATATCTGTCTGACGGACATATGTTTTGTGGTGTTTAGTTAATACTTTTAGTTAGTGATTAATTGTATTGCTTCACCCACACTTAGCGGAAAGCCTGTCACACCATAGGAAGTTCTATATGTATGTGCAGGTACCTTCTTCGGTTCAGCCCTTTGATCGGGGGAACATGACCGGCCAGAGGAACACCCGCAGTGCTAGCTACACTGAGAACCGTGGTCGGAAGAGGTGGGTTGTGTCGGAACGTACACTGACCTCTGGTTCCTCAACCCGACCGACTGCATTTCAGCTGGGTCCTCGAAAGGGGAAGCTGGAGTTGCAGATGTCCAGTAAACTCTGGCAGGAGCGATCGTTAAATAATATCGAGACGGGAGCTCTGGTCCGCAAGACACTGCGAGATGCCCGATCGCAGTAGCGGAGTAGGCGTTGATCACCCGTGATACTGAATAGCTTGTCACCCCACAAAAGGTGGTAAAAGTATCCTATGAAATATTGACTTGTTAGACTTCCCCACCCGCCATCCGGTCTCTAAGAAAGAAGATAGAACCACATAGACAACTTCCGCGTGCAAGTGGATCGACGGGGTCGATCCTCTTAAAGTGGGGGTCTATGTGACAAAACGGCGCTTTATCTCTCTGTTGTCGTCGGAATCCCGCACTATTTTGGCGTCATCGGGGACTTTCCCAGTTATAAATAAACTGAGGGAAGCCGATGGGAATTTTCCGTCTAGAATCGTCTCGAAACACAGGCATTTGACTGACCCTGGGTGGCCGGGTGCTTCACCAAATTCCCGTGCAGAACGATCTGGCAATTCTAGTGCGGGGAATGAATGTGGTCCGAGAAGTTGACTTTCTCAAGGAGCTCTCATTTCTCGTGCGCATGAGTTTGCACGTTGGGGATGTGCAGCTAGAATAGTCATTCACTTTCTGACTCTCGAGGAGAGAAGACGCTGGGCGTTGTTAAGCCAATTTGTACAGCGTCTATCCTCAACCAAGTTGCAGCTGACTGTTATCACATTGCGGCATGGTTGGCCAATGAACAGTTCTGATAGCTGACTGGAGTCTGGTTCAATTCATTCAGGTATTACTTTGGTTAATTCATTTAACTTTGTAATTGTTCACAAAACGCAATCGTTCTAATCTCATTAAATATGCGATTGTCTGTGCATTGCTAATGAGAAAGCGATCCGATAACGTCGCTGAAAACGAGGGCGTGTGTAGCGTTTGTTTACAAGCGTGTGTAGTTGAGTTACCGGCTTGAAATGTAGCCCTGTGATATTGGCGATTTGTGTTCAACTTGTATTTACCGTGTGGGGCAAATCGTTGCATATACTATGTTGCTGTTTATAATAGGACATAGTTACTAGTATATGATATGAACCTAATCTTATGTCCGTCAGTAGCTGAAGCTAGAGGAACTGTTGGATAGCGAGGTAAGTTGTTAGGTGGAGATTCAGACAGGAATGTGCTTAGCTACTACGTACAGAGAGAACCTAGTGCTTAACCACCTGGAATGATGTAACTATGGTGTAATAACGTAATAGTGAATTCATTGTGTGGAACTGTGGATTTCTGTGTGCAGGTAAGTCTTCATTGATAATAGATGTGTATACTGAGTCATGATGTATTAGGTCATGTTATGTGATACTTCTTGGAGCGATACCGAACGCCGAGTGGGTCGACGCGTGATAACACTGCGTACCGTCGCGATGTTAACATGCGTTCTTAATTCTTGTGTTTACTGTCCTGTTCTTTCCAGCGTGCAAAAGTGCGAGTCAGTGCTGGTGTGATAGACGCATGGAAGGACAAAAGGAGGTTGCAAGAGAACCGTGGACATATGGGATATGGGGATTGAAAGCAAGTTATGAAAGTATGGTGCTGGCAGACCAGGCCATTATGAAGTTCGGTCCAGGCCAAGGCTAATCCACTTAGAAGGGCAGAACTGGAACATAACCCTTGGAACATGTGGGGAATATGTCTTACCAAGAAGGCTTCTTGACTCTAGGGAGGAATCTGATAAGAAGAGTTTTGCTATTGGGTGGGCAGGATGTCCCACCAGCAAAACGGTGTGTGTACATACTTGATGTGATCATGTTTTATCCCTATATCCCGAGGGATGGTACAGTGATCAGTATTATGTTTAATATTGAACACGTCCAATGTAAGGAACGAGTCCAGGGACTCTTCTCCTTGATGTTTAGTTCTGTTAATTTTAGAACTATGATAACTGAATACTATAGCTAGTGACGTTAGCGACAACTGGTAGATGATTAGGGATAGGTGAGACATACGATCAGACTCGTCATTCTGATTACTTACTCTGTTTGACGGGCTGTTCTTTGAGGCCAGCTGACATTGACAGAAACCCATGCTTTACTACTCTCAATATAGAGATCATGCTTTAGTTATTTGAATAACTATAGAGCCTGACTGAAGGTTGAGTAGTCAGGGATAGGATGCATGTGGACCAATGTTTGGGCCAGAATACTCTCACCGATCGCTCTTCCTTTCAGGAGTTGCCTGTTGAGGAACCAGTCTACTACAATTGTTGTTTGCCTGAAACCACTTCGTGTACCACAGCGAAGGGTAGAATTCACTTACTTACCACGCCATGACTAATCCACACTCATGTGAAAGGGTGAATCATCATGACTGAATGTTATCCAGTGATTCCAGTGCCCTGAATTGCACATGTGGGACGTGATGGTTTGTGTCGTTTTTCTGAATTAGCAGATGCTCTATTTCAGCAATGAAGGAGAGGTCAGCAACCTGAGCAATCATGCTCAATACTAATAGACAATAGACTATTTGTGATTGATGTAGCTAGATTAACCCAGTGAGGTGTATCAAGTAGGGATAACCTCAGCTCTGGGAGCGCATCCAGTCCAAGCCTATTGTGGTTCCGCCTAAACGTCGGAAACTTGAAGCAAGATTGATCTATAAACTTGTGCGGTTCCTACGACAGATTTAGTGGCAGGTCATGATGAGACCTACGCCAGCTTCCGTATAGTAACTAATTCCAGGGTTATCAGGTCTAGCGGACAACTAATTATTGTCCTAACTGAACAGTGTTGCCTCCGTATGAAATAGATGTGTGATCCAAATTGTGTACTTATAGAGTATAGAAACTGTGAACTGTTCTCTTGTAGGACTCTAGTGAAGTATCCGCAGAACTATCTTATTACCCAACCAGGGGTATTGTACTATGATTTAGGGACCATTAGATTGGTCATTGGTTGATTACCCAACCAGGGGTACTCGCTACTACGTTGGGACCATTAGATTAGTCATTGGCTACATACATTTGTTATTGTCAAGAGTAACTGGGGTCACCTCAAGGAGGAGGGTCTCCCAGCCAGGCTGTCTACAGAGAACTGTGTATTAACTTAGCAGTGACTCATTAGGAAGTGATGAAGTTGCAGTTCGTCCAGTTGAGTGAGGTCCAGGGTTAACGCTCTTGTTGTCAATCCAAGCTCTGGGGACGGAGTAGGTCTCACAGGTTCTAGTCATCTCACTGGAAGGAAGCCGGGTGAGTGGCGGACCGACTGGACGGGACATATGCATCCAATCTACTTCTCAGCCTTATGATGAAGAAGCCGTATCTCTGATTCTGTCTCTACTCTATCCTCTACTTGTGTAAATAGATTATTCTATCAGGGTCTTCATTTCAGTTCTTTATTCTCAAGGGTAGAATAAACTTCGTGTATGTTGACTTACTCTTTGTATAATTATTGAGTGTGGTCTTGGACGATGCCTCAGTGTTCATTGTCCCAAGGGAGTAGGTAGTTAGTGGGGGTCTAGAATCTGGAGGGGCTTGTAGACATATTTAACTAATACGAGATCAACCACAGAGTAAACAGTGTATTTACCTGTCCAGCCCCTGGGGTTAGAATACACGAGAGTGCTAGAGACACCTCGGGTGTGGTTAACTCTCACTACCCAAGGCGATCTTGTCACATTTATAATGCCCATGTTAAACATTGCCTCAGTGAGTCATGTATAATTGATTATGTTTCATTCGTTTTAAAGATTATTGTTCTTTTGGTGTTAAAGATTAGCTTCATAAGTGATATTGAATGAAAGAATGTATGAGAGGAAATAGAGAAGAAGGGCAAAATGTCAGACGGGCCTGAGTGCTCAATTCTTACCCCTTTGAAAATAAAGATTGTTCGTTTGTTCGTTCGTTCGTTCGTTTGTTCATAACCAGAAATATCCCTATTTAGGATAATCCAAGATGCCCTTTCTCGTCTAATTTAGTGTCATACTATTTCATACATTTTCATTTTGTGTAGGTTCTGTAAAGTGAGATTTATGACGGAAAGAAAGCAAATGTAGGCAGAAAGATATATATTTGTAAGGCTAGGCAATATTGAATAACCGGGCCACGACCACCGACCTGACACAAGATTGGTGATCGTGTAGTCTCTGTGGCGGAGCGGTGATGACACGGTCATCATCATCAATTCAGGCGTCAATATGTGTGTACGGTCATGGTTGACAACTCAGGTTTAACTGATTAATTGCCATGGGATGATTAATCGTCTCTAGCGACTTCCCCCATCTGCCATGGGCTTATACACAGAAGGTTTCCTTACGCAACACTCTTTAATTTAACATATAATACATCATGTCTGCTACGATATTAACATATTTTAACCCAAGAACAGTAGTTCCCAAGCTTTTCAAGCAGACGGCCATATCTACTATTTTCGGTAGTTAAACGAGGCCACACCGTCATAAAATTATAAAAGCCGTGCAATGTCATTCTTACCTTTCTTATCTTTCGTCAACAAAATTCTAAAATTTTAACAGGCAGTCATTGTCAGTATTACACTGTGGTCATTTTTTTTGGGGGGGAGGAGGGGGGGGAGGGGGGGGGGGGCCTTAAAATCAAAAATTCATTTCACAACAAATTCTCGATAAGTTTCGAAATTCGCTATTAATGTACGACGGTAAGTTAATAAGTAATGCACAAATGGCTGTAGAAACATAACTAAATATGATAACAATATGAAACGAGTCTATTTTTATACATACATTTTCGCTTTATTTTTCAACATAGTTTCCACCAACATTGATGCACTTATACCATCGTTTTATCAGTCCTCCCAAACCGGATGCATAGAACTGCCTGCTCTGTTTTCTAAACCACGTTTTCACTTCACATTCAACTTCGGCGTCATTCGCGAAATGTTCTGGAACATCCACATCACAGCCCCGACTTAACCCCTAGTGATTTTATGTAAAGCATAGCTGGGTAGAATAAGTTACGAGGGTTAGTCAATAAGTAACTCACACAGTTCTGTGGGATCGCAGGTAAATGAAAACTTACCACGCAGTTCTATGCAGCCGGTTTGGGAGTATTGATAAAACGTTGGGATAAGTGCATCGATGTTGGTGGCAATTATGTTGAGAAATAAAGGGACAATGTATGTATAAAAATAAACTGGTTTCAAGTTGTTATCTTAGTTAGTTATTTTTCTACAGCCATTTGTGACGTACTTATTAACTTACCCTCGTACTTAATTTACAATTGTAACTGTTCTTCATAACCAGTTACTTAAGTTCAGATGCCAGTTTATCAATGTCTGGGCACATATCTGTCGTGCCCAAAGTTATAAGCGCAGCTAGGTTAGTGTCGGTGAGTCTGGAACGTGCCTTGTTTTGTTTGTTTGTTTGTTTGTTTATTTGTTTGTTTGTTTATTTGGTTTTATAACGGTCATTGGGGAAAATGACTGCTCGCATCTCTGTAAGTCGAAATAAAACCACAAATGTATCTCTGAGCAAATGAACGCAAGTGTTCAAATTGTTCTACAGGTAATAGTCGCCAAGAATGAAATCATATGATCAGCTGAAGGGGAAGCAAGCAGCTCATAGAAATTTACATCTCATTCAGAATTGCATTTCAAATCTAATTACTTCGTGCTGAAGGTTTTACTATATTTGACAGAGCTTGGCATCAGGAAATATGAACGGATTTATGAAAAGGGCAATATTATCCATCTCTATTGTAAATTCTTTAAAACTCAACTGAAAGATATCCAGAAGACTTTCAACTTTTACTTTACACTGTAATAAGTCATATTTGTTTCCCACCACAAGCGTCTTCGGAGTTAGAAGCACCTGTAAAGTCTATTCAGTAAGCTGTCCGATAAACAGTCGTAGTCTCATTTTAAATGAAGAAATCTCATTGCACAAATTTGTGAATAGTTTGTCGTTTTCCCTGGATCCTCGCATTTAAAGAGTTTAAATGAAACGTTATGTGCACCAAAAATACCACGTCATTAAGAAAGTCATCTTTTAGCAGAAATTCCCGTTCTGTAGGCAATTCATTTATTTCAGACAGAAACAGATAGACAATATTTTTTTCAGTACCCCAATCTTCGTTGAATTCACAACAAGCAACGTCTTCACATTTTCGCTTTTTACCATTGTTTGATTTTAGATTTTCCACACTCATGTATATAGGCTTCAACGGTAAATTTTATTTGAAAAAATCTAATTTCAACACAATACTACCGACTCTGCTAACCAGTTGTAACAGACGACAACATGGCTCCTTGCGCACTCTGATTGGTCGACAAGGCTGGGATATGGGAACTTCATAACGTTTCGTTGCGATCTGAACAGGCGCATTCGATAATATCTGAGCATAAGAACCACGAGCAGAGTAAATTATCGCACGCTGACGGGGCAGCTCCGAGTGCATTTTTGAAATTATTAAAATATATTATATTAAATAAGAGGCCTCGTGTGCCACTTTCGGACAGCTGGCGGGCCACAAGTGGCCCGCGCGCCGTGGTATGGGACTCGCTTCCATAGAACTACCATGGGGTCCAAATGGACCCCAGTGTCAACTTTCGTGACTGTCAATGTGTCGTAATATACTTATTTGCATTTTTAATTTTATTATATTGTATTATCCCCCAAGCATACCCCCCTTTTTTTACAAAAATGGATTGTCATCGTTGTGTAGTTAGTTGTAAGGTATGTACACTGTCTCCGTGTTTAGTATTTCTCATGTTTTCGCAGGTGTTACACATACCTAGCTGATTTTATTTCCTATTGATACATCCTGCTGCAGCCGTTATTTCTTTTATGAATATTGCAACTAGTCTCAATCATTGTAATGTTTCACAAAAAGCCGTGCGGTAGATGTTCTCAGAATGATGCAAGTCTTCGAAATACAGTCCCTTAAATTTTGTTTGCTTGATTGTTTGTTTTCGAAATATCGCCCGTTAAAGATGTTTAAGTGTTGAATAGTTCAAATTGTATTTTGATTTCACTGCTTCTGCCGCCCCCTTACGGCGCCGCCTGATGCGGCTGCCTCTCTGTATCGTAGCACGGCTCAGCCCTGGTTTTATATGTAAAAATGTTGAAATATCTATAACATGAATTCTTATTATCAAGGGAAATAAATTGAAATGACATTTTTAAGCGGCAAGGGAGTCAACAAAGATAGTTTATTGGAGTATATATGAAGGATGTATACAGCAAATAGTTATACCTAAGAACATGTAGCTTAATATCTAATGAAAAATAATCATTCTCTTATCAAAACTACTAAAATATCTAGAAGCGATTGCGATATCTTAGAATTACAGTATGTAATTTTTTATGGTAGATAATATAATAACGGAAGTGTAGTCCACCAACGGATAATATATCAACTGCAACATCCGTTTGATCGTTACAATAACAATGTTAGAGGGTTTTAATATTTTTGGCAGGCACATGCACATGTGCTTCATAATGATAGCAAATGTGGTCATAGAGACTGTTAATGGAATAAAGAAACAGATGATATCAATGTTCGTCTTTGATACACAAGTAGAAAGTAAAATACGACAGTCGCAGATTTTTGCCGTAACACTGGAGTCATATTTGATCCTAGCAAAGACAAGCCACCGTTTGAGGTGTTCAGCTGCAATGACACCCAGTCGTAGAACATGTGTGTCAAAGTGTTAGGTAGGACATAGATAGGACAAGAGACAGAAGAAGGGTAAGGACAGATAGGACGTAGATAAGGACCTCTGCAAGGGAGTAGATAGAGTTGAGACAGAACGAAAGCCATAACTAAGAACAATCATAAGACAGGACTTACATGGGGACACGGACGTGTCATATCTAGGACATAACAGGACCAACCCCGAGGATAGGGCGGGGGACGCTAGTTCACGGGACAACACCCGTAAACAGACTAAGCAGTAGTACAACCCAAGGTTATCACGAACAAGACTACTGTACTACGTGACGAATAGAACAGCACGGAGTTTTGCTGACCGCACGGGATTTAGAACGACCAGGCCAGCGAGCTGAGTGAACTCAGGCAGACGGGACAGGACAGTCTTCCAGACAGGACATATGTAATTTTTCCGTGAGCCAATATGTAGTTTACGAGGGCGCAAGTTACAGATAGCGAGAGTTTAGTTTGTGTCTGATTGTGTACGAGTAGTGTGAAGTAAGGCGACCACTGTATATTTAGACAGGCAGTCACCGCCTGGTCTTGATTGTATAAATTATCTCAGGGTCAGAAATAAAGAAATCAGGACTAAATTTGGAGTTATAACAGCACTAGATTTTGTTAGAAAGCAGCAAGTCATATGGTTTGGCCATGCAAGTAGGTTACCATTCAACAGCATACCACAACAAGCAATGATGTACAGACTAGATGGAAACAGAGGAAGAGGCCGACGGAGGAAATAGCAGAGTCCATGGGAATATCGATGCATGAGGCCCATAATCGGGCACTCTCACGATGTTTATACTTCACCTCGACACCGCAAGGTACAAGAGGAACATGATGAGATGAGATGAGATGAGATTATATGGTTTTGTTTTGACTGTGCTAATTATCCACGCTTCACATCTATGCAAAAGTACAATTTCTATGTAGCACATCAACACTCTTTTTCTCTTTGCAATTGACATAATTTTATTGGTCATTATGTTTTCCGTCTGGCAAAAGGCTATCTTCCCCATGGTGATACGTGTTTTAATCTCGTCAAGGAACCTTCCATCAGATGTTATGACTGCTCCGAATTAGTTGTACTAATGCATTTAATTAAGAATATTCCATATTACATGGTGGTACTTCCTTCTTACTAGTGACGACCATAATCTCTGTCATCACACAATTTATTTCTAACCATTGATGTCCACTATGTACAACAACCGCATCTTCTAAATGTTGCAGATCCAGCTAATTGTCTGCAATCAACACTATATCATCCGTATATCTAATGCTATTGTCATTACCACCCCCCCCCCCCCCCCCACCCAAACTGGTGATTGTTCTCATACCTAAAGTTACTGGTGCCTCTTCAAGAATGGTGATTTCTCTTTTAACTAATGTTATTTATGTTTCATCCCCTAATGATGATTCCTCACATATAGTGTACAAAGGAGGCGGTAAAGAGGAAGACCAAAACGTAGATAGAATCAAGATATGATAGAAAGTTTACATATGGCAGCGAAAAAGACTTATAATGGAGAGACATTTAAATAGACTGATATGGGTGTAAAGGTCTAGCCAGGACAAGCGAAGTTGTTACGCAACCTTCCGCGAGTTCCGAATGTTGTGGGTTCGATTCCGCTTACTTCGTTCGGTTCACGAGTGCAGGTTTCTCGGAGAAACCCTGCGGCTTGTCGCTGGAGTTGCGTAGTTCGTACTTTGTGCGACGCTTTCGGTAACCTGCCCCATGGAAAGATACTTCGCCATATTGCATAAACCCCAGAGCAGTGAAGTCGATTCTCTTGTCTTTTAACAGATTCAGGTCCAAATAAAGAGTAGATTTTGACCTCACAAATCATGGATGGCGAAAAATTGTAAGTAGGAAGTTTTGTCACAGTTATGACTTAATGCCGAGACAGCGATCAGTTATCAGTTATCAGTTATCAGTTATCAGTTGGGGTATCTTCACTGCATTCAGGACAGGTCCATAGGTGCTCAGATCCTCCCCCCCCCCCCAGCATATGCATCAGCGTCCGGTGGCTAATAGTGCCAGTTATGTGCTGGTTGACGAGGCACCTCGTTTTCCCGATGTACCTCTCGTGTCTGGCCGTGCCATTTCTTACTCCCAAGTCTTTCATCCTGGACAGCGATGTGGATTCACTGACGTCAAAGTCCTCTGTTCTCAACATATCTTTAAGGACGTTAATAACATCGGCACTGATCCATGGGCTGGCCATCTGCAGGGGGTGCAGAGCCAGCCAGTTTATCAGCTCGTTCATTTCCCTCGACTCCCGCATGTCCCGGGACGAAGATGAAGGTGACTTTACGGACAACAGACTTCCGCAGCGACTCAGTCCACTGTCTACGTACAGATCCAGCTTCGACCTTCCGAATCATGCTCAGTGAATCACTTAGTACACACACGTTGCTGTAATGCTGTGATTCCAACCACGTGAATGCCTGTGTTACTGCCATCACTTCCATCGTCATGCTGCTCGTGGTCATGGAGTGGGCACCACTGGATTCTTGAACGGTTCGGCCCGCTGAACGGGCTGTAAATGCCCATGCACTTCTCTGCTGCTTTACAACAGATCCATCTGTATAGATGAGCACTTCGGGGCTATCTGAGTGTTCATAGATGAGCGCGTTGACCTCTGCATTGACAGCGGCAGGGTTCTGCTCTCTGCACCGTCTGTCGAGTGTGATAATGCAGGAGAAAGTGCACTTAAAAGCTGGAGGCATCGGCACCCACTCCTTGCCGCGGTTGATACTGGTAAGACTGCAGACCTGTCTGACGACATCTTATGCCCGACCCATCCATGATTTGCCCCTCTTTAGCCTGTCACCCTTTTCTCTGAATATAGCTTCATGCAGAGGGTGCCGCTCATCTGCATTTATTTTTAAGTATGCTCGAGCTCTCCAGAGACATTGATGAGCAGACCAAGTAAGGGGTAAGAGACGGGTGTGTTTTGTCACCAAATTCTCGTATTAGAAAGAAAACTAAGGTAAAACATGTTACATGTTCGGCGACTGAGGGTTATTGCAGATGAACATCTCAAATAGCGGTTTGTCTTTGCTAGGATCAAATATAACTCCAGCGTTAAGGCAAACATCAGCGACTGCTGTAATCCACTTGTGTATCAAAGACAAACATCGATATTATCTGTTCTTTCGCTCCATTAAAAGTCTCTACAACCATATTTGCTATCATTATGAGGCACAAGCACATGTGCCTGCCAAAAATATTAGAACATACGAATGATTCATTATAATCGCTTATAGCAATTGATATATTATTGCGTATGTAGACTGCCTTTGGTTTGTTATATTATCTACCACATGAAGTCACATACTGGACATCTAAGATGTCGCAATTACATTAATTTATTTTAGTAGTTTATGATCAGAGTGGCAATATCTTTAATTAGATATTATGCAGTACGTTCTTGAAACTAACCATTTGCATTTCAAAACCTTCAATTACATGTCAATAAATTCACTTTTCTTGTCTCCCTTACACCTTCAAAACATCATTTCAATTTATTTCCCGTGATACCAATTTTACAGATTTCTACATTTTTACCTATGAAACATTACATTGATCGAAACGAGCTGCAATATCCATAAGACAAGTAACGGTTGCAGTGGGATCTAACAAAAGGAAATACACACCGTTTGGTGTGTATAACTCCTGCAAACAAGTCATATACTAAACACAGACACAGTGTACATACCTTACAGCAACTCTACAATGGTGAACATAAATAAAAAAAAATTTTTCAAAATGCCGGAAAAAGGGGGTGGGGGGGGGGGGTAAAATAAAATATAAGACATAGAAAATGAAAATAACATAACCAAAACTTTGTGACGGTCTACGTCTAATTTCTCAAATCAATTTGCGATGTTTGTGTGTTTCTTGTACGGCTTCGTTATTTGTTTTTCTGTCTGTCCGTGGCATTCTCCCCCAGAAACCAAATTGCCACATCCATATGATGTTTTTCAGTTTGTATAATAATTAATTATCCACACTTCATATGTTGTTGTTGCGTATCCCTTACGGGACGTTGCAGTCAACACCAGCATTTTCAGCTGCTGTTGATATACTAGGCAAGTGTTACGTTCAGTAGTTTGCCATTGCTTTCTGAACGACCGGCCCCTATACCTTTTTCGAAAAAACCAGCACCGCCGTGTTTCGAACCCGGGTATACGGGCTCACAAACCGCGTTCGCAAGCCCTTAGTCACAGAGACCGGTACACTTCATCTCATCTCATCATGTTCCTCTTGTACCTTGCGGTGTCGAGGTGAAGTATAAACTTCGTGAGAGTGCAACTACTTTAGAACCCCAGCTAAGCGAAACGCAGCTTGGAGTTAGGAAAAACAAAGGATGCACAGACGCCATTTTTGCTCTTAGACAACTTATAGAAAAATCAATTGAATTCAATGAAACACTCTACTTAGCCTTTGTCGACCAAGAAAAGGCATTTGATAGGGTAGATAGAAACAAGCTGTGGGAAATCCTTAAACAATATGGAGTGAGTACACATCTAACAAACCTATGTAGAAGTTTATACAACAACAGTGAATGCATAGTGAGAGCAACTGGAGGACACTCAGAACCCTTCACCATAAGATCTGGAGTACGACAAGGTTGTGTCCTGTCCCCTCTCTTGTTCATAACATATATAGACAACATATGTAAAGAAACCAGCCAAGCAGAGACAGCAAGAATACCGCATGACGAGAACACAGAAGAAGAACCATCTGCAAATCCAACCATTAGAGAACTCCTGTTTGCGGACGAACAAGCACTAATAGCAAAATCAGAAGCTGAATTACAAGACCACATGAATAGTCTAAACGAAATGTGTAGGGAACACAACATGAAAATTAGCACAAGCAAAACAGAGGTAATGACTATAACTAAAGAAGAACAAACAGCAACAATTCACCTAAACGAACATCCCTTGAAACAAGTAAAGAGCTTCAAGTACCTAGGAAGTATAATATCATCAAATGGCAGATCAGAAGACGAGATCGAAAATAGGTGCAATAAGGCAAATCAACTCATTGGACAAATGGCACCAATACTAAAGAACAAACATGTATCAATAACTACTAAGAAAGCACTACACAACACAATCGTCCTACCAACTCTGTGCTACCAATGCCAAACCTGGACAATGACAGAAAAAGAGAAAAGAAAAATCACAACAACAGAAATGAGGTTCCTGAGAAGAATACTCAACGTATCAAGAAGAGATAAGATCAGAAATGAAGAAATCAGGACTAAAGTGGGGGTTAAAGCTGCTCTAGAATTTATTAGAAAGCAGCAAGTCAAATGTTTTGACCATGCAAGTAGGCTACCAGTCAACAGCATGCCACAACAAGCAATTATGTACAGACCAGATGGAAACAGAGGAAGAGGCCGACCACGTAAACGCTGGACGGAGGGAATAACAGAATCCATGGGAATGTCGATATACGAAGCCCATAACACTTCATATACATACACAATTTAAGGTTTTATGTAGCACCTCGTAAAGGCAACTCCCATCATATGTTATGACTGTTCCGAGATAGCTGTACCAATTCACATGTTTACGAATATTCCCATTTACTTGTATACTGCATTATGGTATTTCCTATTTCTTAGTGACGACCATAATCTGTGTCTTCATACAGTTGTTCACCGTGTGCAGCAACCGCATCTACTAATTGTTGCGGAAACTACTAATTGTATGCAATTAACACTGTATCATCCGCATATCCAGGCTTGGCCATGGGAATGTTATGAAAGGTCCCAAGGTATGGGATGGCATGGGACAGGCATAAATTACCATGAGGTGGGATGGGACAGAAAAACATATCTCATGGACAAGTCTGCAGGACTGGCCACTGGAATATTATTCCCATGGGAGAAGCTCCCATGGGATGCGATGGAATGGGTCAGGTATAAATTACCATGGGATGGGATGGGACAGAAAAATATGACCCATGGAGAAGCCTGAGCATATGTAAGGCTATTGATATCACGTCCCCCAATGGTGATTCCTCTCATATCTAATGATATTGATGTCACGTCCCCCAATGGTGATTCCTCTCGTATCTAATGATATTGATGTCACGTCCCCCAATGGTGATTCCTCTCGTATCTAATGGTATTGATGTCACGTCCCCCAATGGTGATTCCTCTCGTATCTAATGGTATTGATGTCACGTCCCCCAATGGTGATTCCTCTCATATCTAATGGTATTGATGTCACGTCCCCCAATGGTGATTCCTCTCATATCTAATGGTATTGATGTCACGTCCCCCAGTGGCGATTCCTCTCATATCTAATGATATTGATGTCACGTCCCCCAGTGGTGATTCCTCTCATATCTAATGGTATTGATGTCACGTCCCCCAGTGGCGATTCCTCTCATGTTGTGTGCCATGGAGGTGGACAAGAAGAAGACCACAACGCAGATGGATTCAAGATGTGATAGGTAGTTTACACATGACACAACAGAGGCTTACAGTGGAGAGACAGATAAATAGACCGTTATGGGAGTAGAGTTCTTCACAGGACACGCGAAGTGGTTAAGCCACCTGTTCTGCGTTCTGAAGGTTGTGGGTTCGATTCCGACAGTACGTCGTTTGATTCACGAGTGCAGTTTTCTCGGAGAAACCCTGGGGTTTGTTGTTGGAGTTGCGTATTTCGTATTTTGTACGACGCGTTCGGCAAGCCTGCCTGCGGAATGAAACTGGGCCATATGGGATACATCTCGGTGCAATGAAGTCGATCCTTTCGCCTTTTAACAGATTCAGTTCCAAACAAAAGATTGGTTTGGATCTAACAAAAAAGGATAGCGGTAAATGATAAGTAGGGAGGTTTTGTCACAGTTATGTCATAATGCCGAAACAGTGATAAACCGACCAAGTAAGAGGTAAGATACGGGAGTGTTTTTTTCACCAAATGCATGTATTAGAAAGAAAACTAAGGTAACACATATTATATGCTTTTTCGACCGAGAGTTATTGCAGCTGAACACCTCAAACAGCAAATCCATTACGTGGAATGTCAGCACCAAAGATTCACTGTGTGGGCTTAGCCAAAATGTGGATAAAACGTCCCAGGGGCGCGAATTGGAAGATTGTTTGGCTATCAAACCCATTTTGTGGAAAGTCCGAACCGAAAACTCTCCTGGTGTGCGTGGAGAGCGGCCTGTGGCTAACGAAATGCCCAATATACGGATGTGTGTCTAAGCATGTGCAGAACATGATGATTCCCTCGGTGAGCCCAGCACTACAGCGCCATGTGTCGGCTCTGCAAATATGGAAACCTCCTTGGATGACAGGGAATTCTCATGAGTGCTGACTGGTATATCTCCGGCCGTTCAAACATGACCAGCTGGGATGTAGGTGACACCACAAACGTGAGAGTCGAAAGTCCGTCGAAAACCAGGGAAGGTAAACTCGGTCAACAAACGCTAGAAGAAGACGGATGTGTCGGCCTAAAGGCGCAGTATCGGAGCTCCGCTGCAAACAGACAGGCATAACGCAATCACGTCCGGAAAAGACTCCAATCCAATCTAATCCTTGGTACAAATACCCCTGTTCAGCTTTCGATTTTTCGACTTGGCTGTAGTTGGGCTGTTTATGGTGTGACTTGTAGATTGTCTTTCGTCCTTTAGGCTGCTTGTTGTCAGCTTCCTCGCTTCTGATGTGTTGATTGTGTTCATTCCTCTCTTCTTGGAGTTTATCATGTCTGGGCAGAGTCACGCACTTGTTGAGGTCTGGAGTAATTGGGTACCCACCCCGTCTTATGGTGCTATTTCCTTCAGGGAACTTTAGCAGTTGTCGTCTCTCCTGGTGCTCCTCCTATTACTCCGTCGTGAGTTGCCTTCGAATCTTCTCGGTGTTCGCCAGTAGGATCTTGGTGGTGAGCGATATCGTCCTTCCTCTGCTGCTTCTTCTTCTGTCTGTGTTCTTACATCTTCTGGTTTGAGTATGGCTGCCTGGGTGCTGAGCAGTGTTACTATCTCTTGTAGAGTATCTGATGTCCTTTCTTCCATATCTTGTATTTTTGATAGCTGGTCTTCATTCTCAGTCTTTATAGCAGCCTTAATTAAAGGGGTTCTGAAATTAGATTATGAAATTCAAGAACAATACAGAGTGACTGTGAAAAATAGGTACAATGCAATAGCTAAAATACAGAGTAAAAATGAACAATGGGAAATGTTAAGGGACTCCATTCATCAAACTAGCAACTGGGGACACCAAAATGTGACATATAAATAGAAGGGGAAATTCTTAACCAAGTGGATAATTTTAAATACCTAGGGGCACTTATAACATCAGATAGAAGATGTAAATCAGAGATTAAGAGCAGAATAGGGCAGGCAAAGGCAGCATTTCAGAAAATGAAGAGAACTTATGCAATAAGTCAATATAATTGAATGTAAGAATGAGAGTGCTAAGGTGCTGTACAGAACCAGTGTTGCTGTATGGCATCGAATCTTGGAATGTAAATGAACAAATTAGGAAGAACTTAGAAGCAACATGGATGTGGTTTTTAAGAAGAATGTTGCGAATTCTTTGGACTGCCAGAGTAACTAACAACGACTGCCTGAAATAGGCTAATGAAACTAGAACACTTTATACAACAATAAAAACTATTAAAAAATGTTTTGCATATCCTTTACAGGACATCGCTGTCAACATCAGCATCTTTAAGCTGATTGTTGATTTCTTGGCAAGATTACGCTCAGTAGTTTGCCATTGCTTTCTGAGCGACCGGCTCCATACTCTCATAAGTCACTTTCGCGATTCGATCAGAGTCTCCCTTGTTCCTAGAACATTTCATTTAAATTTATTTCCCTTGAGATTATGAATAGCATTTATACAAATTTCTAAAATTTTACCTATGAAACATTACAATGACTCAAATGAGTTGCAATATTCATAAAATAAATAACGGCTGCAGCAGGATGTAACAATAGGGAATAAAACCAGTCAGGCATGTGTAATAATTTATATATACTAAACACGAACACAGTTTACATATACTTTACAAGGAACTCCACAATGGTGAACATACATTTTAAAAGACGGAGGGTATGGGGGCGGGGGGAGAGGGGGGGGGGGGGGGGGTGAGGGTAATAGAATATAACAAAATAAAATATAAAAATATGTATACAAAGACACAACGACACAAGCTAAAGTTGACACTGGAGTCCATATGACGCCTATGGTAGTTTTAGGGTTAACAGTTGTTAGTAAAAATTGAGGCCCATACCTTGTAGCGAGAAAAGTGGTATTTAGGTGTGTTCGCAATATATGTATATAAATATATGTCTCATCTCATCATGTTCCTCTTGTACCTTGCGGTGTCGAGGTGAAGTATAAACTTCGTGAGAGTGCCCGATTATGGGCTTCATATATCGATATTCCCATGGACTCTGCTATTCCCTCCGTCCAACGTTTACGTGGCCGGCCTCTTCCTCTGTTTCCATCTGGTCTGTACATCATTGCTTGTTGCGGTATGCTGTTGACTGGTAACCTACTTGCATGGCCAAACCATTTGACTTACTGCTTCCTAATCAAATCTAGTGGTGCTTTAACCCCCCATTTTAGTCCTGATTTCTTCATTTCTGATCTTATCTCTTCTTGATACGTTGAGTATTCTTCTCAGGAACCTCATTTCTGTTTGTGATTTATCTTTTCTCTTTTTCTGTCATTGTCCAGGTTTGGCATTGGTAGCATAGAGTTGGTAGGAAGATTGTGTTGTAAAGTGCTTTCTTAGTAGTTATTGATACATGTTTGTTCTTTAGTATTGGTGCCATTTGTCCAATGAGTTGATTTGCCTTATTGCACCTATTTTCGATCTCGTCTTCTGATCTGCCATTTGATGATATTATACTTCCTAGGTACTTGAAACTCTTTACTTGTTTCAAGGGATGTTCGTTTAGGTGAATTGTTGTTGTTTGTTCTTCTTTAGTTATAGTCATTACCTCTGTTTTGCTTGTGCTAATTTTCATGTTATGTTCCCTACACATTTCGTTTAGACTATTCATGTGGTCTTGTAATTCAGCTTCTGATTTTGCTATTAGTGCTTGGTCGTCCGCAAACAGGAGTTCTCTAATGGTTAGATTTGCAGATGGTTCTTCTTCTATGTTCTCATCATGCGGTATTCTTGCTGTCTCTGCTTGGCTGGTTTCTTTACATATGTTGTCTATATATGTTATGAACAAGAGAGGAGACAGGACACAACCTTGTCGTACTCCAGATCTTATGGTGAAGGGTTCTGAGTGTCCCCCAGTTGCTCTCAGTATGCATTCACTGTTGTTGTATAAACTTCTACATAGGTTTGTTAGATGTGTACTCACTCCATATTGTTTAAGGATTTCCCACAGCTTGTTTCTATCTACTCTATCGAATGCCTTTTCTTGGTCGACAAAGGCTAAGTAGAGTGTTTCATTGAATTCGATTGACTTTTCCATAAGTTGTCTAAGAGCAAAAATGGCATCTGTGCATCCTTTGTTTTTCCTAAATCTAAGTTGTGTTTCGCTTAGCTGCGGTTCTAAAGTAGTTCGTAATCTTTTTTCAAGAATTTTGCAAAATATTTTCCCCGTATGACTCAACAGTGAAATGCCTCTGTATTGTGTGCAGTCTCTTTTGCTGCCTTTGTTTTTTCCAAATTGGGATAATTATGGCAATTCTCCAGTCTCGTGGTGTCTGTTGTTCTACCCAAACATGGTTGAATAGTCTATGTAGCCAAGCTGTTCCCACTTCTCTTGCTGCTTTAATTAGTTCATTTGGTATTTCATCCTATCCTGGTGATTTGTTCAATGTGGCTAATCTGATGGCTTCTATAGTTTCTTCTTTTAGTATGTCTGGTTCTAGTTCTTCGGTGACATCTGTATAGATCTCTTGAATTCCTGTGACATCTGATGGGATGTTGAGAAGTTGTTCGAAATACTGCTTCCATCTTATTAGGATTTGTTTTTGTTCACTTATTGGTTCTCCATTTTCGCTGTTAATTTTTTCAGTTGGGTCAAAGGGTTCTCCTCTGGTTCGCATTGCACCTATCCTTTTGTAGAAGTTTCTAGTTGCCTCCTTGTAGTTTTATTTAGGGTTTCTCCATACTCTTCCCAGTCCTTTTGTTTTCCCCTCTTTACTATTCTACTCACATGTCTTCTCGCTATTTTATATTCTCTGTGATCACATTCCTGTTTGCTCTTCAACCACTTTTTATATTTTTCCTTTTGTCTTTTACCGCTTTCTTTACTTCTGCGTTCCACCAACTTGTTATTTTCTTTATCCGTGTTTTGAGTTTTTTCGTGATTCCACATGTTATTTTTGCAGTATTTAAAATGCTTGATTTGAACATCTCCCATTCTTCTTCCACTGTTTTTCTCTCTGTTGGTAATTTTTCAAAGAGTTCAGTTAGTTCTTTCTCATAATTTTTCCTTACTGCCTCGTATTTAAGGTTTTGTTTTAAGTTTACTGATTCGCATGACATGTATTTTCCTGCTCTTTGTTTTCTTCTTCTGATTGTTCTTATTGTGGCAACGACTGCTTTGTGATCTGTGTTTATACTGAAATTGGGCACTGCCCTTGCGTCTAATATATTTCTCTTTCTGTTATTTCTTGTTAATATAAAATCAATTTGGCTTTTAGTGTCTAGATCGTTCCATTTATACCAGGTGTATACTTGTGAATCTTTATGTTTATAGAATATGTTTGTTATATAGAGGTCGTGTTGGCTGCAAAGCTCTAATAGTCTACTTCCGTTATCATTCCTTTCGATTTGCTGATCTCCAAATGCTCCCAGATTATTTTCTATGCCCACTCTGTTATGTCCTAGTCTTGCATTGAAGTATCCCATAACTATGATGTATGCGTTTTATATGTGATTGTACTAATGATACAGTTTCTTTTACAGCAATAAAAACCCACATGTGCTAGATAGATTTCGCATGCCTGTTGTATACTATTACCAATTATTTACGTGGTGGTAGCAATTGGAGTCTCTAGACTAACTTTCATTCATAATGGCGTGTTTCATTGCGTATAGAACTGATATACTGTTGGAGAAGGTTCTTTTGTCCTAAGGCATACACAAATAACCTACCGATTGATTGTGCAAGCCAAGCTTATCATCGTCGTCATCATCATCATCATCATAATCATCATCATCATCATCATCATCATCATCATCATCATAATCATCATCATCATCATAATCATCATCATCATCATCATCATCATATAACTAGTTTTATACACTTAATCTATAGCACAGACTACAAGATGCCCCAACCATTGTGCTACTCTAGGTGTTGTCCAGACAGACTCACACAGAGAACTAGCAACTCGCATCAGAAGAGGACAGTTCACATTCTTTGGGCATGTCATGAGAAGTGGAAATCTAGGGGCATGTTGTTACAATGGGAAAGCTGGAGGGGAGGAAAGCCGGGGGGGAGGGAGGGGAACAAGAGAGTAGATGATGGACAGTTTGACATCATGGTATGGAGGAACGTCCGTAAGAAGGGGGAAACAGAGAGTAGATGATGGACAGTTTGCATCATGGTATCAGG
>JACEFZ010007069.1:0-41357 GCA_014155875.1 Cepaea nemoralis
AAAAAAAAAAATATATATATATATATATATATATATATATATATATATATATATATATATATATATATATAATATATATATATATATATATATATATATATACGCCGTCGAGTCTCTGTCTGAACAAGCTTCCTGTAGCGTGTTCAGCCACAAGCAATTAGCTCTCCGTGCATCCGCTAGTTTCCGTGCGTGGAGTTCCAGCACGCTGGTCACTTGGTTATAGTAACCAGAGTTACCTGGTCACTTCTCGTGCTGCGGGTTTCCCAGTCTCTTGGGTAACCCCAGCTCACGTACACTCGTTGCCCTCCTTGTTGACACGAGTGTGTCCCATTATAGCTATTTATAGCGTTTGTGTCTCTTCTATCTGGTCTCCCTAATCGTTATGTTACTTGCCCTTTACTTTAGCTCTATTTAGCTCTTCTGAGCTATGAGCTCTTACGTAGGTCTTTGACAAGGTCCCTCATAGAACTTGTTCTTGACATCATCTTCGTTGGTCATAGTTGGTGCGTAGACACTCACAATGGTTGCATGCTTCCTTCCATTCAGTAGGGGCAACTTAATGGTCATGAGCCTGTCGTTTATAGCCTTTGGAATTCCAGCTAATTTGCCGACCAGAGCCTATTTAATGGCAAATCCCACACCGGATTGGCGTCTTTCCTCGCTTTTCCTTCCACTCCAGAAAAATGTGTAGCCGGCACCTATTTCACAGATTTGGCCTTCTTCTGCAAGTCGTGTCTCGCTCAAGGCTGCAATGTCGATGTTGTACCTGCCCAGCTCTCTCCCAATCAGTGCTGTTCGTCTCTCTGGACCCGACACGCCGTCTCTGTCAAGTAGGGTGCGTACATTCAAAGTTCCAATTGTTAAGGGAATGTAGTTTAATCTTTTAGCTTTGCGAACATGTGTATATTTCAGTTTGAAGGATTTATCTAATTAATTCACGTAAGTTGTGTGATTTCTGCAGTATGTACCTGACGAGATGCAGCGAAATATGCCAGGCAATAAATCGTGCAATCTATTGTTTGTGTCTTCGTTATTCAAATGTTTTATCTTTGTTTGTATGTCGACAACCCACCAACCGCGGCTAGCTGGTTAGGTAGTGATGGAGCAGACAATGTTTAGGGCACCTTTTCTAGCCCCTTTCTCATGCCATGGAGGTGCGCAGTGTGTTCCCATAGATGGCTGCTCAGTCGCTCAGGGGGCTACCGAATCCCACTGCTGCTCCGGTCAGTAGAAGACGACCATATGGCCTGAGCCGCCTGTGTGCAGGTCTGCGACTACGGCTGCCAGCGTACCCACGCCTGCCGCTTCGCCGCTCGCCCATCGCCACAGGGCTTGAAGGTGATATATGAAGATTGATGACGAATGACTTGCGCGATGACTTGGATTAAAGTGAGGAAGAGTTGCGCAATTCGTCGACCTCACTCTCTCGCCTGAGTCCATCGGCAAGACATGTCGAGACGACTGGAGACGATTACAGGTGCAGTGGATGACCAGGGCGCTCTACGTGCCTTGCCGTGCTCATTACATTCCACAACGCTTTGCAGGTAATCGCCGTCTTGCCCGTTGAATTAGGAATGATTTCTTCCGCGCAGTCTGCCGAGTCCTGTCTTCACATGCTGGGTAGGCATACCCTAGTTTACCGCTTGGTTTGACACCAAATCAGTTACCCATGCCTGGTTTAGCCAGCCTCTCACAGCTGTTGCCCGCGGGGTGGCCGCTGTCGCATGCTGACAGCTACTAGGAGCCACAGGCACGAGCTGGGTGTCAGGCTTGGACCAGTGGGGGATGGGTCCTGAAAAGGACATGAGAGTCATCCTTACATACACCATACACATACACAGACCACACACCTAGTCTATATACACAGACCACATACACAGGCTACAAAACTGGTTTTCATACATTGGTATGATTGTCAGTCGCTCAGAAAGCAGTGGTAAACTACTGAACGTAAACATGTCCGAAATCACAAACAGCCCCAAACTTCTGGGATTGCCTGCGACGTCCTGTAAAATATATGCAGATCCTGTTTAAAAAATTATTATTATACTTCTTTGCTGTTTCCAGCTAAAAGCATCACTCCCAGTTCTGTACATCAAAGGAACGTTAATACTAACTTCTTGTAGTATATTGATTTCTTGTGTTATATTGACCTTTTGTGTTATATTGACTTCTTGTGTTATATTGACTTCTTGTGTTATATTGACCTCTTGTGTTATATTGACTTCTTGTGTTATATTGACCTCTTGTGTTATATTGACCTCTTGTGTTATATTGACTTCTTGTGTTATATTGACTTCTTGTGTTATATTGACCTCTTGTGTTATATTGGCTTCTTGTGTTATATTGGCTTCTTGTGTTATATTGACCTCTTATGTTATATTTACTTCTTGTGTTATTGTAACGTGCGTGTTAAACGCCAAGGTAGGGCGGATGTAATGGTTAAGAATTTGAATAGAACAATGCGAGGTCACAGGTGTGAGATGACAGTGAGACGGATGTGGGGCCAGAGAGGTTGATGAAAAGTCCCCAGACAATGGGAGAGGCCCAACAAAGTGGATTGTTATTGCACGTAGAGGTCAGTCTGAGTCACCCTGCACAGAGAGGATCGTGCAAGAAAGGGGACAAAACATAGGGAAAACCTAGACAGGAATTTTCATGAGAACTGGGAATTGGGTTGCAAGGGTGAAATAGATTTTCAGGTGTGATCCCGAGGAGGCTGAATAAAGACAGAAGTCTGGGCAAATTAAAAGGAGTTGAGTTTTGGGCTAAGGGGGGAAACTTAACCAGTAGAGTTGGTTATTTTAGTCAAACTGAGAGTTCGACAATCATAGCTCTTTTATCGCGGTGTTATAAAGGCCGGTGGAAGGCAGTGTTGTACTCCACAGGAGTGTAAATGATAGATGTATGTCATTCATTCATATATTCAGTAGCATGTCCTTTGCAGAACCTCGCTCTCATAACAACCTTTCCGGAAATATTCTCGATCACAAGCAAGATGTCCCACGTCCGATACACCCATCTGGAGATCATCCGCCACATCCTGCACCCATCTTTGCTTTGGCCTTCCTCTTCCTTTCTTCCCAGTCATATACCCCTCCATTATTATTCTGTCCAAACTTTCATGATGTTTCAAGTGACCAAAATATTTCAATTTCTTTGTTTTAACGTCTTAAATAGCCAACCATCTTCTATATTCAGCTCTTGAAGTATGGATGCATTTGTTCATTTCTATACTCAAGATATTCTTAGAACTCGTCTATAGCATTTGTATTCGAAGGCATTTATGCGCTGTTCAGCTTGTTTAGTAAGTATCGAGGTCTCACGCGCGTATGTTATAATGGGAAAGATGCATGCTCTTAAAAATCGAATTTTTTTAGTTCTGTGTGTCCCATTCCATAATTTATTCAGTGTTTTAGTCTCGGAAGAGCAATTCATAGCCATCGTTTAATTTCTTTCATTGTGTCACCATTGTTGGTAATCAATGACCCAAGATATTCAAAATTTTCCACCACCTCCAATCTTTCCTCATTAACATTTCTTTCTTTCTCCATATTAGTTTTATCTGTATGCATTATCTTTGTTTTTGCTATGTTAAGATATCATCATCATCAAGTGTCCTGCCACCTGTCGTAGGCGTAGGCGGCTCTCAACAGATCTCGGTCTTTGGTTTTCTGGATCAACTCTGCTGTTGATATTCCTCCATGCCACAATCTCAATCCATCCAGCATCATTTCTCTTGGTTTGCCTCTGCCTCTCTTCCCCTCGATCTTTCCAGTTGTCACGATGTTCTCCAATGTCTCTCCTTCTCATTACATGACCAAAGAAAGTTGTTTGTCTCTTTCTTATTGTTGTATATAGTGTTCTAGTTTCATTAGCCTGTTTCAGGCAGTCAGGCAATATGTTAAGATATACGTTGTGATTTTAACAATTTCTTTGGGTTGAGGTTACTAAGTTGTCTATACCATTCCTTGATGTGGATAGCAATATTATATCATCAACATATCGAATCTCTGGTATTTCATGACCATCGATATTTAGGGCATCATACGGCTCCCTGGTTATATCATCTCTGTCATTTCTCATTATATTTTCGGCGTACAGGTTAAACAAATAGAGTGACAGCCCACAGCCCTGACGGACTCCTTGCTTGATGTAAAACCAGCCTGATGTCTCGTCATCTATTCTAACCGCTGCTTGTTTGCCTAGACAGAGCATTTTTATAAGTTGTACTACATGTGATGGAAAGCCCATATTCCTTATGATTTCCCAAATTTTCTGATGTCGTACACGGTCAAATGCCCGTGAATAAGCCACAAAACATGAGAATAGGTTTACTTTAAATTCTCTGCACTTCTCTATTATTAAACGCATATTGAGAATGTGATCTCTTGTTCCTCTTCCTTGTTTAAATCCAGCTTGAACCACGTTAATCTCTTCTTCCATTTTCTTACGAAGTCTTCCCATTATGATTTTTAGTAGAATTTTACTTGCATGACTGATCAGGGCAACAAACAGTTATATAGCTGGCGCATAAGATGTATGTCACTGTTGAATTTTCTGGAAGAGTACTGTATCATTGAGTTCGTTTCGAATTAAAATTATGTGTGCAAACCGGTGTTATCAAGTGACACAGTAAAATAGAGAGTATAGACTGGGTGCGTGCAGCAAACTTGAACATGTTGTTCTAATCGCAATCGGTGCAAATTAAAAAACAAAAATATTAAATAGCACAAACTGGGAAAGTACAGCAGTACTTAAACATGTTGTTCTAATGAAGAACGGCTTGTTGTCGCTGCTGTGGCGACTTGGTGGTGTCGAAGCTGTTGTTTCCTCCGCGAGTTAACGTGGGACAATAATAAGCATTTGGTGTGGCTTTCGCTGGCACGGGAACGAGGCGAGTACGGGAGGACTCGTTTTATGCAGTTGTGACCGTAGGACTACTACCCTAAAGCAAGCATAAACTGAGTGAGTGCCGCATTTATTAATCGCACGCCTTGTTGGTTGTTTGTACACATAAATAAAGCAAGCATAAACTGGACGAGTGCCGCAGTACTTAAACATAGGCCTTATTGGTTGTTGATACAAATAAATAAAGCAAGCATATGGACGAGGGCAGCAGTAATTAAACATAGGCCTTATTGGTTGTTGGTACATATAAATAAAACAAGCATATGTACGAGGGCAGCAGTAATTAAACATAGGCCTTATTGGTTGTTGATACAAATAAATAAAGCAAGCATATGTACGAGGGCAGCAGTAATTAAACATAGGCCTTATTGGTTGTTGATACAAATAAATAAAGCAAGCATATGTACGAGGGCAGCAGTAATTAAACATAGGCCTTATTGGTTGTTGATACAAATAAATAAAGCAAGCATATGGACGAGGGCAGCAGTAATTAAACATAGGCCTTATTGGTTGTTGATACAAATAAATAAAACAAGCATAAACTGGACGAGGGCAGCAGTAATTAAACACAGACCTATATATTGATCGTCAGCACAAATAAATAAAGCATAAACTGAGAGAGTGCAGCTGTAATTAAATACAGACCTATATATTGGTCGTCAGTACAATTAAATAAAGCAAGCATAAACTGAGAGTGCAACAGTACCCAGACAGAGACTGCCGTAGTGGTTGTCGGGCCAGGTGGAGTGGAACCCCTCCAGACAGTCGCAGTGGTACCAGCCTGGCATGTTGACGCACACCGAGTGACCGTGACACTTGGAGATTCCCAGGGCGCACTCGTCAATGTCTGCCAGAGGATAGATAACCCAGGCATTGTCAGCAAGTGGTTGGGTGTGTTTTCCTGCTGGCGTCTGTGTGAGTGTCGGCATACACGTCTGGTGTGTGTGTGTGTGTGTATATGTGTGTGTGTGTGAGTTTATGTATACACGTCTGTGTGTGTGCGTGTGTTTCTGTATACACGTCTGTGTGTGTGTGTGTATGTGCGTGTGTGTGTGTGTGTGTGTGTGTGTGTGTGTTCGTGTTCCTGCGTGTCTGTTCCTGCGTGTGTCTATTGTGATATAAATATCTTGCATCCTTACAATTTCCTGGAATTGACGCCTTTGTTACCAAGCCTTATAAGGAAATGCGCTAAACTTAGTCTGGGTGGCAAAATAATTTAAAATAGCCGTTGCTTAAATGCGAGCAGATTGATTTGTCGAGTACCCATCCAAGACGTTGCAAGGCGTTAGTAGACACTTGCCATCTAGAACGTTCGAAAGTTTAGTCGCCTCCCGCTTTGGAGGACAATTTAGCCCAGTGTTTCCCAACGTGGGGCCCACGCCCCACAGGGGGGCAATTCGATTCTTAAGGGGGGCAATTCGAAAATGGAAGAAATCGGCTGAATATAACAAAACGGGGAGACTTGAGACTGAAGTTAACTAAATTGGAACCTGACATAAGATCTCTTTGCAGCAAGCATCAAGCGCAAGGATCTCACTAAATTTAAATAATAAATAATTACTAATAATTAAAATAATATAGAAAAATCTTTCATTAAAATTATTTTGTACTTGAATTTCAGTTCTCCATTATATGTTTTGAAAATTTACTTACTGTGTTTGCTCAATAATTACCTAGTGATTTCTTCCTAAAGCCTATCATTCAAGTTTCTTTAGTAAACATTTCAATTTTTGAATATTAAAAATAATGAATATGTTGAGGGGGGGGGGGGGGGGGGGCGTGGGGCGGGGGGCAATATGAATTTTAGAAAGGCATAAGTGGGGCATGGCACAAAAAAGGTTGGGAAACACTGGTTTAGCCCAAAACATTTTGCTCTCTGGGGTCTAGGTACGTTTGTAAACTCATTATGAATGTGTAACCATGTCTTTTTATAAGGTACATATATCATCTCATCTCATCTTATCTCATCATGTTCCTCTTGTACCTTGCGGTGCCGAGGTGAAGTATAAACAGCGGGAGAGTGCCCGCTTATGGGCTTCATGTATCGAAATTCCCATGGACTCTGTTATTCCCTGCGTCCATCGTTTACGTGGTCGGTCTCTTTCACTGCTTCCCCCTGGTCTGTACATCATTGCTTGTTGTGGTATACTGTTAGTTGGTAACCTACTTGCATGGTCAAACCATTTGACTTGCTGCCCTCTAATAAAATCTAGTGCAGCTACAACCCCCACTTTAGTCCTGATTTCTTCATTTCTGAACCTATCTCTTCTTGATACATTGAGTATTCTTCTCAGGAATCTCATTTCTGTTGTTGTGATTTTTCTTTTCTCTTTTTCTGTCATTGTCCATGTTTGGCATTGGTAACAGAGTCGGTAGGAAGATTGTGTTGTAAAGTGCTTTCTTAGTAGTTATTGATACATGTTTGTTCTTTAGTATTGGTGCCATTTGTCCAATGAGTTGGCTTACCTTATTGCATCTGTTTTCGATCTCGTCTTCTGATTTGCAATATATTATACTACCTAGGTACTTGAAACGCTTTACTTGTTTCAAATGATGTTCGTTAAAGGTGAATCGTTGTTGCCTTTTCTTTTTAATTATAGTCAATACCTCTGTTTTACTTGTGCTAATTTTCATGTTAAGTTCCCTACACATTTCGTTTAGACTATTCATGCGGTCTTGTAATTCAGCGTCTGATTTTGCTATTAATGCTTGGTCGTCCGCAAACATGTATCATGTGTTTAAATATGAATTGTGAAAACTGTTAGATCAACAATTCATGTGAGAAGATGTCGTGTCCTCCTTTAAAGTGTCGTCCCTGGAGTGAGGAGATCCGACACCCACATTATAATATATTTTTTTTCCCCCTCAATATTCTGGAGAATCCACCAGCTTCCGTCCAACACACTCCATCAGCCTATGGACACCTTTTCCTATCACTCTCACACTGTCGTACTATGCCCCCTTCTCATACTTCCCCAACGCAACATACTCAACAACTCTTGCTTCTAGAAATTAATAAAGAGTAATTTATTAAAATAAAAGTGTAATGTATATGAGACGTGTATGTGAAGAAAATGTGTGACGTGTTCTATAAAGTGTGTAGACTCTGTCTCTCAGACATCAACTCAGTCAGCTGATCACAGCAAAGATAGACCACAGCACGTTACGTCAGAACAAGTACGTCTCACCCGTTGCCGGAACCATCTTGCCGGATAATGCTTTGCCTCTGTAGACCTCTGGTAATCCAATTTCATGAACATCCGAAATAGACACCGGTGGTATTAAGAGTTAATCAGGGACCGGTTGCACTCTACACAATGTCCGTTCCTAATGTTCCTAAACAAACCGCACAAGTCTTTTGCAGTGTGTACACAGTCATTAATGTTAATTGTTACTGTACTGGATCCTCACTCGTGTCTATCTAGCCTCAAGTATAATGTCTTGTGTTCTATTACACGAGATTATATAACACTAGGTAACTATTAGATTGTTCTCCGGTAGTTACTACTGTCTGATGCTGTATGGTGCATCTGTAATCATCACTATGTGTGGTGAATCAACGTCCTTTTAGCTTTTAGTTGCTTTCTGTATGCAACGTTATTGACTCTTGAACTGGTGTTCTTCAGAATGGGTTTTTTAAGTCTTTCCCAAAACTTGTTGAGTTTCCTTGGATCTGGTAGGGAACCTAGGATAGAAACAACACATCTGGTGATAGTACTAGTCACTGATCCTTTCGGCTGAGTGTAAGCCTATCACCTTGCTTAATGATCTTTAGCTAACTAGACTTAGTCATAGAGCAGATTAGCTACCCACCTAGAGTCGAATCAGGCTATGACAAAGAAAAATATCAGCAAACAGAATGCGGAACCCCGCCCACCAGGGACACCTACGGGAGGATCCCAATTATCCTTCATTACTCAACTAGTAAAGCTTATCAACACTTCACTAATCTATTCTAGCTAACAGAGCCAAGTATCACTTCCCTAATCTAGCTAGTTTCCACTAACAGTGCTAATCATCACACTATAGTTTAACAAGGCTACTGCCTAAAGTAATTATAACGAATATATTATAATAAGTTATACCTTAAATGGCACTACTGCAGTCCTATAAATCATATCTACATCTGCCATATAGGCACGTGTAAAATTAAGTCACTAATTAACACACGGTAGATATTATTTCCACTAGGCGCTGCAGTGCCCTCACTCCGACTAGAGCATTATTCAAGTCCACCCTAGTTGATCCCAACTCGAGTTTATATGGCAAACTACCCAAGTTGTCCACGTGACGTTATCCTTTTCGCCCCCACACAGGTGTTATTTGGACATATCAGCCATTTGCAAGAATCTATTTTCCTGGCTTTAGTCCTGTCAAAGTTGTCAGTAATTGTTAAGATTTTCAAAACAAGCCAGCCAGTTTATGTCTACTTCCAACAAAGAGTTGCAAATAACCCCGTCAACTTCTCGATGTGCCGGAAACCAAGAATTGACAGATGCACTGTTTTCCTGTCTCTCGCTGCCAATTCCGGTTTGTCTCTGACTGTTGACAACTGTCAAGCTTCTGTTCAGTGGTGACAATCCCAACAGCCATTTCCGTCTGATGTGTTTATGACTTGTCAAAGTAATATCTGATTCAGCGCACTCACTTCCTCCTCACTCACCACCAAATGTGTATATGGGCTGACCTGATGTAACCTGTGCTGTTTTTCCAGTACGGCTGTTGTGGGCCTAGAAAATACACGCCCAGCAAACGTCGGTATATTTATCTGTTTAACTCATGGCAATCTCGCGACATAGGCCCCCTCTTAAGAGAGTAGTCCATCTCACTCTTCTCCACAATGAGTTAAATCCAGATGATTCATTCCTCTTCTTCAGGAGCTGGGTGTCTTGACAAGAAATCCGCTCCAACATTTTCCTTCCCAGGAATGTATTCTACTGTGAAATTATACGGTTGAAGTAACAACGACCACCGCATCAAACGGGCGTTGAGCTTCTGAGAAGTCGCCAGGAACATCAGGGGCTGATGATCCGACTGAACCCGAAACTTAACTCCATACAAATATGGCTGAAATTTTTGCACTGCCCATACGAGGGACAAGCATTCTCTCTCGACGGTTGAATAATTCCTCTCCGCCTGTAGAAGTTTCTTACTTGCGTATGCCACAGGTTTCAAAACCGAAGCATCGTCTTTTCCTTCCTGTAACAAAGCGGCTCCAATTCCAATCGCACTTGCATCCGTTCTCAACACAAATGGTTTGGAAAGGTCAGGGAGCTGTAATACAGGTTTGCTGACCAAGGCCTCCTTTAACTGACTATAGGCATTCTCACATTCTGGTGTCCAAATGATTTGGTCCGGGAATCCCTTTTTCAAGGTTTCCGTCAACTGAGCTCCCAGTTCCGTGAAATGTGGGATAAATTTGTGGTAGAACCCACACAACGAGAGAAAAGATCGCACATCCTTCTTCGTTTTTGGCCTTGGTGCATTTCTGATTTTCTCCAGGTTCTTCTCTTCTGGAACAATGTGTCCTGGAGTGATGGTGTGACCTAGAAATTCCAGAGTTTGGTAACCAATCATGCACTTGGTTGGACGAGCAGTAAGCCCTGCTTCCTTGAGTCTATTAAACACTCTCTCCAAGGATTGTAAGTGGTCATCCAAGCTGTCACTGGAAATCAGAATATCATCCATGAATGAGATGATGGACGGATCCTGTAACGGCTCTAGTAAAGTCCTCATCATGCGTGTAAACACACTAGGTGCATTGCTGAGTCCAAAGGGCATGACCTTGAATTCGTAGTGTCCACTGGGTGTACTGAAAGCTAACAGTGGTCGAATCTCCGGTTTGACTGGTATCTGATAGTACCCCCGACTCAGATCCACCTTTGAAAAGTACCGAGCCTTATGGAGCCTAGCGAATAACTGAGTTGGATTCGGCAAAAGTTCCACCTGAAACTGTGTATGACTATTCAGAAGTCGGTAATCTATACACAACCTGTGTTCTCCACTTGGTTTGCGTAACAAAACTACCCCCGCATTGTATGGGGATGTGGATGGTGCAATCACGTCATCCTCCAGCAATTTGTGTATTTCCTCCTCCAGGGCCTTTTCTTTAGAGAATGGCACTGGGTAAACCTTTTGGCGAACCGGCTCCTGTGTGGTCAAAGTCATCTCGAACTCCACCAACCTCGTTCGTCCTGGTTTATCAGTCAGTATCTCCTTATGAGACTTGAGAACCTGGGTTATCCTTTCCCTCTCCTGGGAGGTCAGATCAGGGTTCACTTGTACATCCCTATAGGTTTCCTGGTGTACTAAGGGATATTCCCTGCCCTCGCTGGTTCCCACTTCTGTCTCCACTGCAACTGCCATTGCCATGAGGTGAGCTGCCTTGTCTCCGGGTCTCTCTTCGTATTTCCGCAAGAGATTGATATGGAAAATCTTCGACTTTCCCCGGATCCGGATTTGATAGTTGGTTCTGGATATCACCCTTTCCACGGGAAATGGTCCTTGCCAACCTATCTCCAGTTTGTTGTTTCCCGTTGGGAGTAACAACAAGACTTTATCTCCTACCTCTAGAGATCTTTCTTTAGACCTACGGTTGTAGTAAGCCGCATGTCTTTTCCTGGCCTTTTTCAAGTTTTGATTTGCCAGAGTCCATCCCTTATGGAGTTTTTCTTTCAGTTCCTCCACGTATTGATAGGATGAGATCACTTCTTCTGACGTCCCCTCTTCAGTCCAACTCCTCAACATGGCTTCCAACGGTCCTTTGATTGGACGACCAAACAGCAACGTAGCGGGTGGTAGTCCTGTTGAGCCATGAGGAACTTCCCGATAGGCAAAAAGTGCTGCTGGGATATATTCATCCCACCTATCAGGTTTTTCCTGCGCTAATTTCCTGAGCATTGTCATCAACGTGCCGTTGAAACGCTCTACTTGTCCATTGGCTTGAGGGTGGTAAGGGCTGGTATGTATGTGGTTAGAGTGAAACACCCTAAATACCTCCTCCATGAGTTTTCCACAAAACTGAGATCCATTATCCGTCAGAATTTGATCCGGAAAGCCTAATCTGGTAAAGGCCTCCATCAGTGCGTCCGCCACTCTTTTCGAGTCAATCGTGGTCAACGGTATCGCCTCACCCCACATTGTACAGCAATCCACCATTGTAAGTATATACATGTTCCTCTTCCTAGTCCTGGGAAGTGGACCCACGATATCGATGGCTACCCTCTCGAAAGGAGAGTTCATGATGGGCATCTCACCCAACATCACCGGTGCTGTCCAGTGTTTCGGTGCCACCCTCTGGCACTCAGGGCATGACTTCACATACCGACGCACATCATCTGTCATTCCCGGCCAATAGTAGTGGCAGGAAATCCGCTGCATGGTGGCGGCAATACCCATGTGTCCACTAAAGGAGATGGTATGCCCCATATGAAGAATCTGGGACCGATGAGCTTTCGGGACGACCAACTGACCGTATAGGTTGTCTCCCCTTCCTGCTCTCCTGTAGAGTATCCTATTCTTCATGTAGTACTGCCCCCGTCCTGGTGGATCAGCACTTTTCTGCAGCTTTTTGTAGCAAGGACGTAAAGTATCATCCTCACTCTGGGCAGTTCGTAGCTCCCCCGGCATTGGGTTAGTCACAATTGCGTCTGCCTCTTCCGTTTTCGTCTGAGAGCGAGTCTGCATTGCTCCCATATGGATTGGCTCCCTGGGCATTCCCAGAAAGACATACCGGCAACCTAGGATGACTGGAAAAATGGGATCGGTCAATACAGCGGCCTTGATGGTGCCGGTGACGTACCGTGACCGAATCTCCACATTAGCAATGGGCAACTTCATGGTTACAGCACTCTTCTGTGCAGGCTGTATATCCAATGTTTCACCTGTGAATTGTTCTGGATGTACCAGATCCGCAGAAATCACGGCCTCCCCGTCCAGTCCTGTGTCGTATAAACACTCCACTTGACGACCGTTAACCTCTACCAATTCCACTACAGGTGGTTTTTCCTGGTCTGGAGTCTCTTCCTCGGCCTCGACCTGTTCGGTGGGCTCCACCTTAGGTTTCCCTGAGCACACGACGAATTGAGTGTCTCCTGACTTTCCCCTGCAGTCAATAGCATTGTGCGTGTTTGACTGACATTGGTTGCACCATTTCCCTGTCCTAGATTTTCTATTGTCGGACTTGAATGAGCTCTCCTGGTGGCGAGCTTCCTTGTTGACCTTGGCCTTTTCCGTGACAACCTCCTTGGAAGTCACTTGACATGCTGCAAAGTGAGGGTTCTTAGCCTTCGATTTGCAGTCCCTCGTATTGTGAGAGGGTGACTTACAAATTGAACACCACTTCTCCGACCACGGTCGTTTAGGGGTAGAGCTTGAAGTGCTCTTGCTTCCCTCCTTCTTCTTCTCTGAATTATCCTCTGATTTTGCACATAAGGTTCCCACTTTTTGGTTCCTGAGTTTTTGGCTTTCTTCTTGTCATGTTTCTCTTGACTTTTGGTGTTGGTGGAAAGGTTTTCCCCTGCCTCCCCATGTACCTCGACGAACCGTTCTGCTAATTTAGTCACGAGGTCAATACGTTCCGCTCCTTGTTCTCCCAGGAACGTCCTGAGAGGTTTAGACATTTGCTTCTTCAGCTGGTCGACCACCATGAGCTCTTCCAGACTCTCATAGTCATGTGCGAACCCAGCCAAATCCATCCACTTATGGAGATAAGATTTAAGACGCAAACTGTAGGCGGCAAACAACTCTCCCGGTTCTCGTTTCGCTGCTCGAAATTTTTTCCGGTAGGTATGTGACGTAACCTCGAATCGTTTCAGCAGAGCCGTCTTTAACTCATCATAATTGTTCTCATGTCCTGGTGGCAGGCGAGTATAAACCTCGTATCCCGTCCCGCGTAATCCCTGGGATAGCTTAAGATTCCATTTGTTACGCTCCAGACCCATAGCAACTGACATAGCCTCGAAGCGTTGAAGGTATTGGTCAATCTTCTCTTTGTCCTCCTCGTAGACCGCTAAAGGAAACTTCATAGCATGGTACCCATGTCCACCTACTGGTGTTGATCCTGGGATGGAGGAACCTCCAACTGCTCCCTCAGTTTCTCCATTAGATTGACTCTTCAACTCGAGTTCCCTCATCCGGTACTCGTGCTCCCTTTTCTGTGCTTCCTGTTCAGCTTCTAATTTCCTAGCTGCTTGTTCAGCTTCAAATTTCCTAGCTGCTTGCTCAGCTTCCAATTTCCTAGCTGCTTGCTCAGCTTTCCAATTTCCTAGCTGCTTGCTCAGCTTCCAATTCCATCCTTCTCAATTCCAACTCGGCCTTTCGATCTTCCCTTTCCGCTTGACGATACTCTCTCTCCACTTCCTGTATGTAATCCGTTAGAGAAGACCCAGCCAATCCCATTTCTTCCCCCTTTGCCTTTAATTCTGCGTGTGCTAAGTTAGGGGTGGCCATTATACAGAGAGGTAAGCTAGCAGGTCTAGTACAATATAACTGCAAATTACTATACAGATATATGAACAAGTACTATCAATCTTAGATATTACCACACACAGCACATTCACTCAGTGACAAGAGTAGAATCAGGACCACAGACCTATGCAGACGTGTGAAGTGTGAACAGGTAAGATATAATCCTAACCCCTATCCACATTCACTCTAGCTGGATTCTCCAAACTGATATCTCCCTCTTCTAACTAAGGATCCCGTGTCAAAAGACCCCGTTGTCAGAAGATCCCACTGTCAGACGTTCCTGCTTGCAGGAGATCTCGCTGTCCAAGGATTCCGTTTACGGGAGATCCCGCTGTCCAAGATCCCGTTTACGAGAGATCCCACTGTCCAAGATCACGTTACGAGCCCCCAATAATGTCGTGTCCTCCTTTAAAGTGTCGTCCCTGGAGTGAGGAGATCCGACACCCACATTATAATATATTTTTTTTCCCCCTCAATATTCTGGAGAATCCACCAGCTTCCGTCCAACACACTCCATCAGCCTATGGACACCTTTTCCTATCACTCTCACACTGTCGTACTATGCCCCCTTCTCATACTTCCCCAACGCAACATACTCAACAACTCTTGCTTCTAGAAATTAATAAAGAGTAATTTATTAAAATAAAAGTGTAATGTATATGAGACGTGTATGTGAAGAAAATGTGTGACGTGTTCTATAAAGTGTGTAGACTCTGTCTCTCAGACATCAACTCAGTCAGCTGATCACAGCAAAGATAGACCACAGCACGTTACGTCAGAACAAGTACGTCTCATCCGTTGCCGGAACCATCTTGCCGGATAATGCTTTGCCTCTGTAGACCTCTGGTAATCCAATTTCATGAACATCCGAAATAGACACCGGTGGTATTAAGAGTTAATCAGGGACCGGTTGCACTCTACACAATGTCCGTTCCTAATGTTCCTAAACAAACTGCACAAGTCTTTTGCAGTGTGTACACAGTCATTAATGTTAATTGTTACTGTACTGGATCCTCACTCGTGTCTATCTAGCCTCAAGTATAATGTCTTGTGTTCTATTACACGAGATTATATAACACTAGGTAACTATTAGATTGTTCTCCGGTAGTTACTACTGTCTGATGCTGTATGGTGCATCTGTAATCATCACTATGTGTGGTGAATCAACGTCCTTTTAGCTTTTAGTTGCTTTTCTGTATGCAACGTTATTGACTCTTGAACTGGTGTTCTTCAGAATGGGTTTTTTAAGTCTTTCCCAAAACTTGTTGAGTTTCCTTGGATCTGGTAGGGAACCTAGGATAGAAACAACACATCTGGTGATAGTACTAGTCACTGATCCTTTCGGCTGAGTGTAAGCCTATCACCTTGCTTAATGATCTTTAGCTAACTAGACTAGTCATAGAGCAGATTAGCTACCCACCTAGAGTCGAATCAGGCTATGACAAAGAAAAATATCAGCAAACAGAATGCGGAACCCGCCCACCAGGGACACCTACGGAGGATCCCAATTATCCTTCATTACTCAACTAGTAAGCTTATCAACACTTCACTAATCTATTCTAGCTAACAGAGCCAAGTATCACTTCCCTAATCTAGCTAGTTTCCACTAACAGTGCTAATCATCACACTATAGTTTAACAAGGCTACTGCCTAAAGTAATTATAACGAATATATTATAATAAGTTATACCTTAAATGGCACTACTGCAGTCCTATAAATCATATCTACATCTGCCATATAGGCACGTGTAAAATTAAGTCACTAATTAACACACGGTAGATATTATTTCCACTAGGCGCTGCAGTGCCCTCACTCCGACTAGAGCATTATTCAAGTCCACCCTAGTGATCCCAACTCGAGTTTATATGGCAAACTACCAAGTTGTCCACGTGACGTTATCCTTTTCGCCCCCACACAGGTGTTATTTGGACATATCAGCCATTTGCAAGAATCTATTTTCCTGGCTTTAGTCCTGTCAAAGTTGTCAGTAATTGTTAAGATTTTCAAAACAAGCCAGCCAGTTTATGTCTACTTCCAACAAAGAGTTGCAAATAACCCCGTCAACTTCTCGATGTGCCGGAAACCAAGAATTGACAGATGCACTGTTTCCTGTCTCTCGCTGCCAATTCCGGGTTGTCTCTGACTGTTGACAACTGTCAAGCTTCTGTTCAGTGGTGACAATCCCAGCAGCCATTTCCGTCTGATGTGTTTATGACTTGTCAAAGTGATATCTGATTCAGCGCACTCACTTCCTCCTCACTCACCACCAAATGTGTATATGGGCTGACCTGATGTAACCTGTGCTGTTTTTCCAGTACGGCTGTTGTGGGCCTAGAAAATACACGCCCAGCAAACGTCGGTATATTTATCTGTTTAACTCATGGCAATCTCGCGACAGAAGATGGCCTGAGTGATTACTCTCTACTGAGCGGACACGTTGTCTCATTGCCGAAGTTTCCTATGCTTACAGTTTCATTTCCCATGTGTAACTTATTATAAGCGTTGTGAAGTTATCTCGCTATCAATGCATATCAATCTGCAACTGTTCTATGTGCTATGGAGTGTTGGCTCTAGGTGCATTTCATGAACCGTTTCTCTATGCGGAAGAATAGTTACTATTAACGCATATCATGGACATATGTTCATGCTGGAGAAATAGTTTCACTAACCTGTAACTTGAGCTATCGTGCCATTACGGTACATCTTCTTGTTTACATCTATTAACCAAAACCGCATGTGTGATTGTCATGTAATCCTTTCATAAATATGCAAGGGAAATGCCATTTTGATGAGTGTAATCTCAAAGTAGAGGAAAGGGAAAAAGCATATAGATATATGTTCAAGTGTCTCGCAAGACGTGCCTTCCGTCCGCATTGCACCATTGTTGTCGATGCCTGGGCGAATAATTATGTTCAGGAATTTCCCAACAACGTTCATAATGCTTGCCATACTGCAGAAGTTATTCCAAAAAATCAGAACACTTTTTATGCTAGCAGCAATTGGTGAGTTAGAAAACATCGTTCCTTAAACCCCATGAGCCTATAGGCAGGTGGGAAGAGGACCATCTGTTCTGGTCTTATGGTTTGATGAGTGGGAGGAATATCCAAGAAAGGCCCCTGTATTGTTATCATTATTATTATATGAAGGGGCTTTTCCCTTTTTTCGTGTTTCCTTTTCAGCTTCTAATTTCCTAGTGCTTTTTCAGCTTAAAATTTTCCTAGCTGCTTGCTCAGTTTCCCAAATTTTCCCTAGCTGCTTGCTCAGTTTCCAATTTCCTAGCTGCTTTTCAGTTTCCCAAATTTTCCCCCTTCTCAATTCCACCGCCTTTTCGATTTTCCCTTTCCGCTTGACGATACTCTCTCCCCCTTTCCTGATGTAATCCGTTAGAAAAGACCCAGCCACCCCATTTTTCCCCCTTTGGCTTTAATTCTGCGTGCTAAGTTTAGGGGTGGCCATTATACAAAGGTAAGCTAGCAGGCTAGTACAATATAACTGCAAATTACTATACAGATATATGAACAAGTACTATCAATCTAGATATTACCACACACAGCACATTCACTCAGGACAAGAGTAGAATCAGGACCACAGACCTATGCAGACGTGTGAAGTGTGAACAGGTAAGATTTTAAATCCTAACCCCTATCCACATTCACTCTAGCTGGATTCCCCAAACTGATATCTCCCTCTTATAATAAGGACCCCGTGTCAAAAGCCCCCCGTTGTCAGAAGATCCCACGCCCAACTTTCCTGCTTGCAGGAGATCTCGCGTCCAAGGATTCCGTTTACGGGAGACCCCGTTTCCCAAAAGATCCGTTTACGAGAGACCCATGTCCAAAGATCACGTTTACGACCCCCCAAAAATGTCGTGTCCTCCTTTAAAGTGTCGCCCCCTGAGTGGGGAGATCCGACCCCACATTATAATATTTTTTTTTTCCCCCTCAATATCTGGAAAATCCACCAGCTTCCGCCAAACACTCCATCACCCTATGGACCCCTTTTTCCTATCACTCTCACACTTTTCGACTATGCCCCCTTCCATACTTCCCCAACGCAACATACTCAACAACTCTTGCTTCTAGAAATTAATAAAAAGTAATTTATTAAAATAAAAGTGTAATGTATATGAGACGTGTATGTGAAGAAAATGTGTGACGTGTTCTATAAAGTGTGTAGACTCTGTCTCTCAGACATCAACTCAGTCAGCTGATCACAGCAAGATAGACCACAGCACGTTACGTCAGAACAAGTACGTCTCATCCGTTGCCGGAACCATCTTGCCGGATAATGCTTTGCCTCTGTAGACCTCTGGTAATCCAATTTCATGAACATCCGAAATAGACACCGGTGGTATTAAGAGTTAATCAGGGACCGGTTGCACTCTACACAATGTCCGTTCCTAATGTTCCTAAACAAACTGCACAAGTCTTTTGCAGTGTGTACACAGTCATTAATGTTAATTGTTACTGTACTGGATCCTCACTCGTGTCTATCTAGCCTCAAGTATAATGTCTTGTGTTCTATTACACGAGATTATATAACACTAGGTAACTATTAGATTGTTCTCCGGTAGTTACTACTGTCTGATGCTGTATGGTGCATCTGTAATCATCACTATGTGTGGTGAATCAACGTCCTTTTAGCTTTTAGTTGCTTTCTGTATGCAACGTTATTGACTCTTGAACTGGTGTTCTTCAGAATGGGTTTTTTAAGTCTTTCCCAAAACTTGTTGAGTTTCCTTGGATCTGGTAGGGAACCTAGGATAGAAACAACACATCTGGTGATAGTACTAGTCACTGATCCTTTCGGCTGAGTGTAAGCCTATCACCTTGCTTAATGATCTTTAGCTAACTAGACTTAGTCATAGAGCAGATTAGCTACCCACCTAGAGTCGAATCAGGCTATGACAAAGAAAAATATCAGCAAACAGAATGCGGAACCCCGCCCACCAGGGACACCTACGGGAGGATCCCAATTATCCTTCATTACTCAACTAGTAAAGCTTATCAACACTTCACTAATCTATTCTAGCTACAGAGCCAAGTATCACTTCCCTAATCTAGCTAGGTTTCCACTAACAGTGCTAATCATCACACTATAGTTTAACAAGGCTACTGCCTAAAGTAATTATAACGAATATATTATAATAAGTTATACCTTAAATGGCACTACTGCAGTCCTATAAATCATATCTACATCTGCCATATAGGCACGTGTAAAATTAAGTCACTAATTAACACACGGTAGATATTATTTCCACTAGGCGCTGCAGTGCCCTCACTCCGACTAGAGCATTATTCAAGTCCACCCTAGTTGATCCCAACTCGAGTTTATATGGCAAACTACCCAAGTTGTCCACGTGACGTTATCCTTTTCGCCCCCACACAGGTGTTATTTGGACATATCAGCCATTTGCAAGAATCTATTTTCCTGGCTTTAGTCCTGTCAAAGTTGTCAGTAATTGTTAAGATTTTCAAAACAAGCCAGCCAGTTTATGTCTACTTCCAACAAAGAGTTGCAAATAACCCCGTCAACTTCTCGATGTGCCGGAAACCAAGAATTGACAGATGCACTGTTTTCCTGTCTCTCGCTGCCAATTCCGGTTTGTCTCTGACTGTTGACAACTGTCAAGCTTCTGTTCAGTGGTGACAATCCCAGCAGCCATTTCCGTCTGATGTGTTTATGACTTGTCAAAGTGATATCTGATTCAGCGCACTCACTTCCTCCTCACTCACCACCAAATGTGTATATGGGCTGACCTGATGTAACCTGTGCTGTTTTTCCAGTACGGCTGTTGTGGGCCTAGAAAATACACGCCCAGCAAACGTCGGTATATTTATCTGTTTAACTCATGGCAATCTCGCGACAGAAGATGGCCTGAGTGATTACTCTCTACTGAGCGGACACGTTTGTCTCATTGCCGAAGTTTCCTATGCTTACAGTTTCATTTCCCATGTGTAACTTATTATAAGCGTTGTGAAGTTATCTCGCTATCAATGCATATCAATCTGCAACTGTTCTATGTGCTATGGAGTGTTGGCTCTAGGTGCATTTCATGAACCGTTTCTCTATGCGGAAGAATAGTTACTATTAACGCATATCATGGACATATGTTCATGCTGGAGAAATAGTTTCACTAACCTGTAACTTGAGCTATCGTGCCATTACGGTACATCTTCTTGTTTACATCTTATTAACCAAAACCGCATGTGTGATTGTCATGTAATCCTTTCATAAATATGCAAGGGAAATGCCATTTTGATGAGTGTAATCTCAAAGTAGAGGAAAGGGAAAAAGCATATAGATATATGTTCAAGTGTCTCGCAAGACGTGCCTTCCGTCCGCATTGCACCATTGTTGTCGATGCCTGGGCGAATAATTATGTTCAGGAATTTCCCAACAACGTTCATAATGCTTGCCATACTGCAGAAGTTATTCCAAAAAATCAGAACACTTTTATGCTAGCAGCAATTGGTGAGTTAGAAAACATCGTTCCTTAAACCCCATGAGCCTATAGGCAGGTGGGAAGAGGACCATCTGTTCTGGTCTTATGGTTTGATGAGTGGGAGGAATATCCCAAGAAAGGCCCCTGTATTGTTATCATTATTATTATATGAAGGATTCACGTGTTTTCTGTGTTATGAGATTATATATTCTATTCGTGATTGTTACTTTAACTCCTGGAGTATACATTTTAATGTTACCCCAGAGGGGATATGATGATGATGATGAAGATGATGATGGCGATGATTGAGAAGCCTTGTGTACGTCTGTACCTCAAGAAAAGAATGTTGACTGGTATGGTCGTTGGCCTTTGGCTTAATGCTGTTCGCAGCTATGGAAAGGAGATGGGGAATTCTGGACCAAAGGCCTATGTCTTAGAAATTCTTGTCATGGTATGAAAGACGTGTTATCAGGATGTTTGGAAGGTTAGGATGTCTCTAACTCATCAGAATGTCCCAGTAACTATCTCAGAAAAGAATACTCAGTGAGGAGATACCCTATTCACTTTTTGAGTTAGAATAACTCCACGATAAGAGAAGAGAAGTGGGAAAAATGGAAACACCCGCCTTTCTCCTTCCACCTTGATTTCTTTATTTATGTTGTGATAAGGACACCACGACGTGGATATTGTTATTAGTGTATTCGGATTGTGTTCTTTTGTCATCTTGTAGCTCTGGAGAGGCAGGTAGTGGTTTGGACATTAGCACAGAACAGGAACTTGGATTATAAGGCTGCTTCTGATGCTTGCCTTATCCATACAGTCTGGACCTATAAACAAATGTTACCGCCACCCTTATTGGCTGACTCTGCCAGCGAAAGACGTTTATGAAGATAATTATCAAGATGCTGTTGCAGATTCAAGAAACGAAGGGAAAATCCAAGTTCATCAAACATACATCAATATGGATGCACCGACAGCCTGGCAAATTCCCAGTTTCACTGGCAACAAGCTTTACCCTGGGACACAAATAAGGTGCAGGCGGGTTCAACAACAGGTCCTAATTATGATCACCCTTGGAAAGATGATATTAAAGAAGTTAGTGGAGTCAATGTATACACACATGCAGCAGTAGGCATCCTCTGATTGTCCTGCGACTCCAAGGTTGTATAGAGGAAGTATTTCTCTTCTTTTCCATGCCTGTGCAGACCAGTTCTGGACGTAGTCCCAGATGTTATCAATGGGTGACTTTCAGTATTGTATGTTCCTACACTGAAGGGTTTATATTCGATGGATGGCTCTTTGCTGGTCCCATGTCGGCCATTCTAGCATTGTATAAGAGTGTTCGTTATTCGTTCCCTTGATAATAGGGATTATGATACGCTCTTAGGCCAACTTACCGTGGATATTAGATGGGTGTGACACAACTGAGTGCATGTAATTAGGTCCCTAGATAATGGTGATATGATCTGCCAAGCACTGGAGAGGCATAACTTACTAACAAGAAGGAGATATAATAGGACTTGTTAATTAGTCTAGTTATTGTGTTCTGAAGTTAGAGGTTTTTTATTTGGTTTCTTGACAGATGTAATTGGTTTATGAATTTGTGGATTTGTCAAATTTTGGGAACCAAATAGGATTTGTTGATTTTTATATTGGTTGCATTATTTGTTGGTATACATGGGGTTATCACATTTGAATGTGTATATGATATTGTATACATCCCATGGACTTTCCAACCTCAGTATTGTCCAATACAAGTATATGTGTACTCCAGGTCTTGATTTAATTCATGGTGAATGGTTAGTTTTAACGTTGATGTTTGCATCAATTGTTTGTTCAACAGTGGTTGTTCTATACGTTGTAGACAATCAATTTTCTCTAACGCTATATCAAATCTTGAAGGTGACCGAGTGGGAAGGGATACCTACACATAGACACAGTTGTCTTGAGGAGTGAATTGCTTTTCCCCTTGTGTCTGTGGTAAGTTTCCCTGATCACCTCGCTTTATAAAAAGGCTCAGTGAGAATGAAAACTCATTCCATCCGGTATCCCCTAGACCAGTGGTTCCCAAGCTTTTCAAGCAGAGGGTCATATCTACTATTTTCGGTAGTTAAGCGGGCCACAACTTTATAAAATTATAAAAGTCGTGCAATATCATTATTACATTTCTAAACTTTGGTCAACAAAATTCTAAAACTTTAAAGGCACTCAGTAGCATTACTACATTTTTTAAAATTTTACAAGCAAAATTGCATTTAACAATACATTTTTAATGTTTCGAAAATCATTGGCGACAATGACTGCTTACATCTGTAAATCAAACCAAAACGACAAATGTATCTCTGGGCGAATGAACACAAGGTGTTCACATTGTTCGACAGGCAATAGTCGCCTAGAATAAATCATGATCAGCTGAAGGTGAAGCAGGCAGCTCCAGAAATTTACATCTCAGTGCAGAATTGCATTTCAAATCAATTACTTCGTGTTGAAGGTTTTGCTGTAATTGACAGAGCTCGGCAATTGGAAATACGAACGGATTTATGAAGAGGGCAACATTATTCCCCTCTATTGTGAACTCTTGAAATCTCGACTGAAACATATCCAGAAGACTTTCAACTTTTACCTTGTACTGTAACAAGTCACATTTCTTTTCCACCACAAGTTGGAACCCCCTGTAAAGTCCCTTCAGTCAGCTGTCCGATAAACAGTCGTATTCTCATTGTAAATGAAGAAATGTCATCGCAAAAATTTGTGAATAGTTTTTTTCCCCCCTGGATCCTCACATTTAAAGACGTGATGTCCACCAAAAATGTCAGGTCATTAAGCCAGTCATCGTTCAGCAGACATTCCCGTTCTGTAGGCAATGCATTTTTTTTTCCAGACAGAAACACTAGACACTATTTTTCAGTGCCAGAAACGTGACAGAATTCTCCCTTTAGATAACCATCTGACATCACAGTGTAACAGTAACAGTAGCTCACCGTATTCCTCGGTCAGATCTGATAGAAACTATCTGAACTAACGCCTGTTCAGCGCCTTACTTCGAATTTTGTTCACACATCTCAGAACAACATCCATGACATGTTTCCGATTTAAAGTCGTTTCACACAGAGCTTCTTGGTAAATGATACAATGATATTTTAACATAATGCTGCCAAGAAACTGTTCCAATAATGCTAGACATCCAGACTTTTTACCCGTCAAATCCGAAGCACCGTCGGTGTATGCACTGTCCAATTAGGTTCATTCTACGTTGTTTTTCTCTAGACACAACTTCAGAGTTTCAAACAGATCAGTCCCTTTGGTAATTGCATGCCGTGATTCAAGTCCTAGAAGTTCTTCAATGACCTCAAAATAATCGTTTAATGCTCGAAAAAAAAAACTGCGACCTGAACTTTGTCAGAATTATCAGTGGATTCATCCACTGCTAGTGAAAGAAAAATTTACAATTTCCGATATGTGCTGCTCCTTGACGATGAGAACATCGTTGGCCAATTCTTCAACTCGCCTGGACATATTATTATTAGACAAAGGAATCTGATCAAATTTTGTTTCACACTTTTTATCGCCAAACATTCTATAAAAAGAAGGCTTGATTATTTCTTATGCATCGGTGAACGGCTTCTTTTTGCGAGCCAACAGAAGAGCGATTTCGTGCGACGCAACAACAGCACTCTTTTTGCTCTTTCGTTAGCCTTTGTGAAAAAAAGACTGCTGCCTGGTCAGAGAACTTGCTCTGCGACATCTTTTCTTAACTCCGAATTGATCGGATATTGAGCATTTATGTCTGAATGTGTGGCCGTGAAGTGACGGTCCAGATTAAATTTTTGTGTAACAGAAACACAAAATCCGCAGATTAAGCAAACTGGTTTACCACTAGGGATAGGCATAAACATCTTCACATTTTCGCTTTTTACCATTGTTTGATTTTAGATTTTCCACACTCATGTTTATAGGCTTTAACGGTAAAGTTTCTTTGAAAAAAAAAATATAATTTCAACACAATACTACCGACTCTGCTAAACAGTTGTAACAGACGACGAACATAGCGCCTTGCGCACTCTGATTGGTCGAGAAGGCTGGGATATGGGAACTTCATAACGTTTCGTTGTGAACTGAACAGTCTCATTCAATAATATATAAGCATAACAACCACGAGCAGAGTAAATTATCGCACGCTGACGGGGTACTCCGACTGCATTTAAAAAAAAAATTATTAAAACATATTATATTAAACAACGAGACCTCGCGTGCCACTTTTTTACAGCTGGCGGGCCACTTGTGGCCCGCGGGCCGTGGTTTGGGAACCTCTGCCCTAGACAAACTTTGCAGATATTCTCATATATTCAAATTCCACATCCCACATCTGCGTTTCCGCATATACGTCTATGTGTGTGTTTTTATTTTTCGCATACATGCCTCTGTGTGTGTGTGTGTGTGTGTGTTTGTTTTCGTGCTTGGGTCTGTGTGAATGTCGGCACACACATCTATGTGTGTGTGTGTGTGTATGTGTGTGTGTGTGTGTGTGTGTGTGTTCGTGCGTGTGTCTGTATACATTTCCACATACGTGTCTGTGTGCTCGTGTTTAGGTCTGCGTGAGTTTTCGCATACACGCCTGTGTATGGTCGTGTTTGATTCTAAGTGAGTTTCTGCATGCACGTATGTGTGTGTGTGTGTGTGTGTGTGTGTGTGTGTGTGTGTGTGTTCATGTGTGAGCTTTCATAAACACGTCTCTGTGTGTGTGTATATATATATATATATATATATATATATATATATATATATATATGTGTGTGTGTGTGTGTGTGTGTGTGTGTGTGCGTGTGTGTGTGTGTGTTTGTGTGTGTTCGAAATCAGCAGCAGGCGATTTGTGGAACCAGGCCGTCTTGTGTTAAGTTTTAACAATGGTGTGAGCGTCGGTTGTATAACAATCAGTGACCAAATATTGAACGTAAACTTGCCCAGTAAATCACAAACAGATAAAAAATGCTGGGGTTGCTTGCGACGTCCTCTAAAGGATATGCAAATAACTCTATATATGTATGTATATGTATATGTGTATATGCCATTTATATATGTATGTATACGTATATGCGTATAGAGGCTTATATGTCATTGCTCTCAGTGCGTGATGTGTTGAAAGAAAAGGTATTGAACAAAGAACATTTAATAAGTTGCATTACACATACACACAGAACTCAGCGACACACGTCTATCATTTATATTACACTCAAGCATTTCACACAAATTCTTCATGTCACAAAGGCGAGAATTTAAAAAGTCAGATTATACGAGGGGTCTTCAAATGAAAACCTTAAAAATGTGATAGAAATTACAATAACCATGCCATTGTCTTGTAACCTGTCAATATTGTTCTTAGGGATGTCAAGTGGGTTAAGCACGTGACATCATGGTGCAGACGAACACGGCGAGGAGGCTATAAAGCTGTATAGTATACGTTATCTAGGAAAGAGACAAACAGCGTTCTTTGGTCATGTGATGAGAAGAGAGGCATTGGGAAACATCGTGATGACTGGAGAGATCAGTGGGAAAAGAAGCAGAGGCAGACCGAAAGAAACAAACTGGATGGGCCGAGATGGTTTTATGGAGGAATAACAGCAGAGTTGATGCAGACAATCAAGGACCGAGATCTGCGGAGAGACAAACCTGTGTCATTTGTTTGGGCACACCGTTATGGACAATATGTTATCTAATTTTAGTTCATTAGTTTAATTGCTTCACATCACATCTGTTTGGAATTGTAACTATGCCAAATGTGAGTTGAGTTGAGTTAAGAACCGACATCACTACACTCAGGACATTCCCATACGTGCTCCGTCCCCTCGTTCAGCAGCCAGCGAAGAGTCATACTACTAATCGTTCCCACCGCTATCTGATTTAAAGTTCTCCTGGTCTTCCCTCTCAGTTTTAACATTCTTCCAGAACCCTGCCAATTCCTCGCAATCTCATTCTTTCCCCATATACGGGTTCTCAATCTGACTCCCCGCCATCTCCACCAGGTCCCACAAGCGCACGACCACCTCCCCCTTGATCTTAGGCAATCTACCACAAAGAAGTACACTTACTGCCAGCCTATCAGATGTTCATTCCCCCACACCCCCGCATGGCCAGGGCAATATATCCACACAATTCTCACAATCTGTGATCTCTGAAGCGACGATAGCCATTCCACGCGAAACATTCCTTTCTCCACCTTAGCATGCATACTCTTTGAATCCATAATGAATACAATGTGCCATTCCACGCGAAACATTTCTTTCTCCACCTTAGCATGCATACTCTTTGAATCCGTAATGAATACAATGTGTGTTGCAGTAGGCTCCTCTAACCAACGGAATGCCATTGTTACATCTTCCACTCCCATCTCATGCTGGAGGTTGTAATCTCATATGCCAGACTCTCCTTTTTCAAGACTCGTCTATTAGCCTTTGCAATAAAACCTCAACCACTGGGTGTTTCTCACCACTGACCCATCGGTGTAGATGACTATGTCACCTTAATGTGTGTTACTCTGGATCAGTTGTTGCACTTCAAACTCAGTGCGGCCCGCTGCCCATTCTCTGCACTCACGACCCACTGTTACTATTACATTGTGCCAGTCCGTCATGTCTTCCGGAACTTCAACCCACTCTTTTACACGATTGATGGTTTCTAGATCACACACCTGACTTATAGAAAGTCTGCCTGTGCCATCCAGGACCTACCTGGTCTTAGTCTATGACCCTTGACTATATCCATGGCTTCATGCAGGGTTTGATACCAATCTGCACCAGCTCTCATGTACCATATGGCCTGAAGGACCATATGCCTATCCGTCATTGTTTGTAGCGCCAGAATATGCCTCATGCATTTAATTGGTGTGTTCTTTGTGCAACCCAGGATTACCCGCATGGCAGCATTCTGTATGCGCTCCAACCTTTCAAGCTGGATCTTTGAAACTGTCAGCAGCTTCAAACCATACTCAATGATATAAATTATTAACTGATGAAAGAGTCGGTAAAGCATCCTCTGATCTACCCCGGTTGCTGTCATCGCCCTCAATGCATTAAGTCCCCGACCATCCTTCACGACCAAAGCCTCCACATGATTCTTAAAAGACAAAAACATGTCAACGGTGATACCCAAGTACTTCAATTTACTCTCTCGACTAAGAGGACATCCATTCAACATAATACCTGGGACATATGCCTTGACCATCTGGTTATCCAGAGAGTACCATACAACCGATGATATGTCTGGGTTTGTAACGGAACCTGCATTCCTGCAGCATTCTGCCACCCTGTTTACTGCCACATGTAAGACTTCCGCCAAACTGGCACTGTCTCGGCCCTGTCTGTACACCAGCACATCATCTGCAAATGTCAATATTCTACCAACACCTGGTGTCTTAATAGCTGCGATTTTGCTGGTGTAGACATTAAAGAGCACTGGGGACATGGCAGACCACTGTGACAACCCAGGTGTAATAGTGTAAGGGTCAGAAGTCCTGGTGCACAGTGCACAGTGCAACTGTACGCTCATAAAGGACTGCCGCAACCCATCTAACAAGCAAAAACAGACCTCCATGTCCAACAGTGTGTATATCAACCGATCATACCTGACCCCTGTTATATGCATCCTCCAGATCAAGAGCTACCGCCACGGTCTCTTGTTTATCCTGGAGGCCCTCGTAGACATTAAATGCAAAAGTTGCAGCATTGGCCCAGGTGTCCTTCCCAAGCCCTTTGGGAAGCAGATTACGACTTTCCAAATGTCGCTGGAGCCGAGGACTTTGCCATACGTGTTTTGCAGGTTTATGATTCGGCAAACTATGAATGACTGATTAACAGAAGGTACTAGTGGTTGTCTAACTATACGGATACCTACCTAGTTCACAGTTTGCTCCAATGTAGCCATGTTGACACTCGCAGACATGTGGATGGATGCACTTTCCCCCATTTCTGCAATCGCCGAGACAGTGCGCTGAACGAAAAGACGTTAATCAAGTTATTCGATGATCAAACATCAGCCATAGCTAAATACACATCAACAAATACCCTGTCTCATGCCGCCATGACTGATACTATTCGGACGCCATGGTATCGAGACATTCACTTTTATAATTGGTGGAATCGAGTACTAGTGATCTCATAGATCAAGGGTCGGCAACTATTTTGTAGTGCTGTGCCGGAGTAATGTTGCAGTCACTCAGCGTGCCAACCTAAGGACCCGGAAAGTCACTCGGCGTTCCAATCTATGGCCTGGGAAAGTCACTCTGCGTGCCAACCTAAGGCGTCAGAAAGTCACTCGGCGTGTCAACCAAAGGCCTAGGAAAGTCACTCGGCGAGCCAACACACATGCACACACACAGACACAGCACACACACACAGAGAGAGAGAGAGAGAGAGAGAGAGAGAGAGAGAGAGAGAGAGAGAGAGAGAGAGAGAGAGAGAGAGAGAGAGAGAGAGAGAGAGAGAGAGAGAGAGAGAAGTTCTGGACCCATTAGTTTAAAATGTTATTATACTATTGCCATATGCATATTTCATCACGATGGGAAGTCAAACAGTTTGAAGAACAAAACAATTTAACGTCAGCATATTATTTAATAACAACAAAAACATTTGTGCTATGATCACGGTGGCATAACGTTGGCCTGAGTATGAGATAGCCGAAAGAGTTGCAGAGTTGGTGGTGGGGGAGGTCGTGAGATAGTAGTATGTTGGGGCGGAAGTAGAAATTCGCCAGGTTTACCCATTGTCGCTCTAGATTCACTCACTTTGCATCAGTTCGTACATTATTACCTACAGCGTATAAAAACTATAGTTTTGAATGGGAATGAAAATAGGAATAACATTAAAAGAATTATATTTCTTTATATAACACACACACACACACACACACACACACACACACACATATATATATATATATATATATATATATATATATATATATAATATATATATATATATATATATATATATATATATATATATATATATAATATAATATAATATAATACTAAATTACAAAGATTACACCCAACATATAACAGAGAAAAACTACAAGAAATTACAGTCAAAGAGAAATTTACAGATGAAATAAAATGTAAACTTGAAATTCTGCAAAACCCTTTGGAGGAAAGCGTTGACCAAACTTGGTTGAACATCAAGAATACAATTCAATCTACCGCAGAAGAATGTCTCGGTTTGTTAACCACGCATAGAAAGAATAGATGGTTCAATCAAAAATGTGAAGAAGCAGTCATTAGGAAAAAGAATGCCAGACATTTATGGTTAAATGACATCAACAACATCCAAAAGGAAGAGCATTATAGAAATGAATGTAAAGAGGCTACAAAAATAGTCCGACAGCAGAAGCGAGAATATATGAGTAATATAATCAAAGATATGGAAACTAATCACCAGAAAAATGAATACAGAAAGTTTTTTAAAGAACTGAAATCAATGAATCGAGGGCACCAACAAAACACATATGGTTTAAAAGACAAAAATGGGAATATGATAAATACCAATGAGGAAATGTGCAACACATGGAAAGAATATTTTGTTGAATTACTAAATTGTGAAGCTCCAAGTAACACTTTCCCACAGGAAGAGATTCTAACATGTGAACCACAAATTGAAGAACCTACATTTGAAGAAATCCTATATGTAATCACACGACTTAAAAACAATAAGGCAACTGGGACTGATGGAATTGCTACTGAATTTATAAAGGCAGGTGGCCATGCATTACATCTAAAGCTATACGAACTAATAATAAAAATCTGGAGGACAGAAGAATTACCCCATGACTGGAAAGAGTCATTATTGATACCTATCTTTAAGAAAGGAGACAAGTTCCAATGTGAAAATTATAGAGGAATATCACTACTGTCCACAAGCTATAAGATACTATCCGCAGTATTACTAAATAGACTAAAACCATATTCAGAAGACATATTAGGTGACTACCAGGCGGGTTTTAGACAAAACAGATCAACAATAGATCAGATATTTATCTTACGACAAATAGCCGAGAAAAATTGGGAATATAAAAGAGATCTCCATAACATTTTTGTGGATTTTAAAAAGGCTTATGATAGTGTCCATAGGAATAGACTATGGAATGCTATGCACGAATTTGGAATACCAAGGAAGTTAATCAACATGACCAGACTATGCATGGAAGATACTTATAATATAGTAACATATAAAGGCAGGAAATCAGACCCTTTCCAAATAACATCTGGCTTGAAACAGGGTGATGCACTATCGCCGCTACTCTTCAATCTGGATCTGGAGAAAGTTGTAAGGAAGGTAAAGGAGGAATGTGATATTGGAGGAACACCCAAGCTGCTTGGTTATGCAGATGATTTAGATATTATAGGGCAAAGTGAACAAAAGACATTGGAAATATTGACTCACTTAAAGGAAAAAGCCCAACAGATGGGGCTGGTTATCAACCAAGATAAGACAGAATATATGGTAATTTCAAGAGACGGAATGGCTAAAAACTCTGGCCACATACAAATAGATAATATGACCATTAAAAGAACGGAAACATACAAATACCTGGGTACAATCTTCAACTGCTCCAACCTCATAAGGGAAGAAATACAAACTAGAATCAACTCTGGAAATAAGATATACTATGCACTACAACATCTACTAAAATCAAATGCGCTATCTCGTAACACCAAAATCACAATATACAAAACACTGATCAGACCAGTTGTGCTGTATGGCTCTGAAACCTGGAGTACAACGAAAGGAGACGAAGCCTTGTTACAAACCTTTGAGAACAAAATTTTAAGACGCATCTTTGGACCCATTAGGGATACACAAAGTGGAGAGTGGAAAAGAAGAAGTAACAAAGACATTTATGATCTGTTTAAGTCCCCGCTAATCTCTGGTATCATGAAGGCTAATAGACTACAATGGCTGGGGCATATAGAAAGAATGGAAGATAATAGGGAAACAAAACTCGCTTACACTCAGGAAATAAATGACCGTAGACCCCGAGGTAGACCAAGAAGACGGTGGAGAGATAATACACATACAGACCTACAAGCACTTCGAATCAACGACTGGCAAGAGAAGGTCCACCAGAGAGACGAATGGAGACGGATTGTATCTGCAGCAAAGAACCTCAATGGCTCGGAACGCTGAAGAAGAAGAAGAAGAAGAAGAAGAAGAAGACGAAGAAGAAGAAGAAGAAGAAGAAGAAGAAGAAGAAGATATAACAGCACCAAATCTGGGCATCTTTAAAGATTTGGCCTGTTAAAATAAACATCTGGAAGTCACAGGAAAACACTAAGACAAAAGCTATTTTTAGCCGCCTTGTGTCTTGCTGGAGAATGAAGATGAGCGCTGTGACTTAGTTTGAAACTTGTGATCAGTCCGCCTGAAAGATGGAGTCGAGAGACACGGAAATCTTGTTTCTGGCTTGTGGGAAGCTTTTCCAGATCATGATCAGTCCTGTGTCCTAAGCGAGAGCAGAGTGGCTGACTAATGTCAGCATTCCTGGGCTTATGTTGGAGTAGCAACTTATTGTTGAGTGGTGTCACAATTCTTATGTTTATGTCGCGACTTAAGATTTATGTTGTGTAACTCATGTTTTTGTAGTGCCTTATTGTTGTCCGTGTCAAAATTCTTTATTGTGTCAGTCTACCCAGCTATTGCTTGGAATACCTGTGTTATTGTACTTGGTGTACGCTATTGTCTTAAGTTCTGTTGATTGGTTAGGGTTTACCCATTGTTGTTGTTCGATATCTGCAGTTGTCTGTTGTATCTGTTATTGAACTTCAATGTGTTATGCGACATGTTCTGTTAGAAGTAATAAATAAAGAGAATGTTTGTTTGTCCTTGATTTGTTTGTTAATGTCTTTTAGTATTTACAACCACTATTTCTACCACAATCTAACACATTAATTCACTGTCTGTGTTTCAACATGATAGTTCATGACTGAATATCAGTAATAGCTGAAATCCCTGTCCAAGAATGTCGAATAGTCTTTTCTAATTACTATCCCTTTTTGTTAGTTGGGGAAGGTGTGAGGTTCCCTCTCACTTTTTATTCCTTTTCTTCTTTGGCACTAACGAAGTCAGAGATACTCTCTACCTACACAGAATGGTATAGAAAACCTAATAACCTCAACCAAATTGAATAGTGAAATTTACAACTCAAATCTTAACATAGCAAAAACAAATATAATGCATACAGATAAAACTACTGTGGAGAAAGAAATATATGTTAATGAGGAAACATTTGAGGTGATGGAAAATTTCGAATATTCTGGGTCATTGATTACCAACAATTGTAACGAAATGAAAGAAATTAAAAGACGAATATATATTGCTTTTCAAAGACTAAAACAATTGAATAAATTGTGGAGTGGGACAGATAGACTACAAAAATTAGATTTTTAAGAGCATGTATCTTTCTCATTGCAACAAACGCCAGTAAGACCTGGGCACTTACTAAACAAGCTGAACAGCTCAGAACTGCGCCTTTGAATATAAATGTTATTGACGAGTTCTAAGAATATCTTGTATAAAGGAAAGAACAAATGCATCCATACTTCAAGAGCTGAATATTGAAGAAGGCTGGCTATTATAGACGATAAGACAGAGAAAAATGAAATAATCTGGTCACTTGAAACGTCACGAAAGTTTGGAGAAAACAATAATGGAAGGGTATATACCTGGGAAGAGAGGAAGAGAAGGCCAAAGAGAAGATGGGTGCAGGATGTGGCGAATGATCTCCAGATGGGTGGACCGGACGCGGGACATTTTGCTTATGATCAAGAGGTTTTCCGGAAGGTTGTTATGGAAGCGAGGTTCTGCAAAGGACATGCTACTGAATAAATGAATGAGTCTACTATTGCTTTCTGAACGATCGACTCTCATATAATCGACATCAACGAAAAGCAATCCGCTTCCAAACCGTAGACGGCAAATCCTCAACTTTGTATGGGGAGAATTGTGAAACGTATTCACTGCCCTTAAGCCATCGTGTCGCTAAATTTAGAATAGCACAAGCAAGGGCAGCGTTTCACCAGATGAAAAATGTCTTTTGCTGTATATATAAATCTCTGTCGAGTCGAGAAAGACTGTTCTTAAGAGCTATATTGAACCAGTCCTGATGTACGATAGTGTATCATAGATAAGTCAGGAATTACGTGGAAGCTTCGGAGATATGGTTTTATAAATGAATGATGAGAGCATCGTAGACGACAGGGATGAAAATCGAAGATATCTTGAAATAAATTAACTCAAAAAGAGAAATAGTTTACTCGCTGGAGTACGTCATGACAACAGGAAAGCTGAAGGGGTGTCACGGAACGCCGCTTTACCATCCCAGAATACTGTCTCGGTCACCGACATCTGAGGGGCCAATTAGAGAAATAAAGAATTAATCACGCTTCTCAGTGGTTATTAAGACATGACACAACACTGCGCGCACAACCGCATGATGCAAACAGTTTGTGTTAGCACAGGTGTAAAACTCAGGCTAATCGCTCAATGAACACGGTATGCTGGCTACGTGAGACCGACCGTGAAGTCTGACTGCCTTGTCAAATAGTCTAGAGGCGCAAGGTGTGAACTCACTGCTTGATAAGACTTCCCGGGATAATCAGTGTCAGACTGACTGGGAACTCTCAACCACACAGGTGTGAGATGTGCGTATTGACGGACTGAAGGGTAAAAGAGCCTGGCGCAGCAGGAGATAATTCAAACTGGATCTAGGAACTAGGTGAGAAGTGTTGGACTGATAATGAACCTTACTACGGTCAACGGTGTGAAAGGATGGACACCACGGCAGTGGCTAAGTAGTCACTGGGTCGGGCAGACCAGCAATGTGGCTGTTCTGTGTTGTTACTGCTATGAGTCTTGTTTATGTTTCATTCTGTATGTATACAATATTGTTACTAACTCATGCATTGTGCTATTATGTTGAATATCATTATATGCCTATTGTGAATTTGCATACTTTATGTGTATTTGATGTTTGAAATGCAATTTGTCATACTGTGCTCACTAGAAGGAATTGGGTGTTATTCTATTGTGTGCTTATGCGCAGCGCGCATTGGTATATTGCCTATTGATTGTGGGTGACGCAGAGGTGCAGTGGTGTGCACTTTACCAACAATTGGGATATGGTATATAGTGCTTAACCCGTGCAGTGTGTTGTGAAAGAGCGTTCACGTAATTCACGGATGCCTTTCAAAGAGACTGATCGTGGCACGTAAGCCCGGAGATCAGGAGCTATTATGATATCCCTGCCAATCCATTGATCTGCTAAAACCAACTTTGAATGGAACGGCTGTAAGGAACCGAGTGTCTGAATTAGTGACATTAACATAGGATATTTCATTCCTCATGAAGGGACGTTATACGGTATTTCAGGAATTGTAATAACTACCGACGTAAAGCTGGAAGAGAGACACGACCAGACTTGTGAGTGTGTATATAGGGGTGATAGATTGTAGGTATTACCTAGGATTGTACTAATGTAGAACTAGATAATACACATTCTTGATTATCTCTTCCAAGCTCTCAACAAGAGCACATGAGTATAGATCCCAAGAACGAGGGACGACCAGGTAGCGCCAGGACTGACAAGCGTTCAGAAGACCGGCGAGCTGATTCTACTGGAGAGTGGGTGTTTACTGGACCTAAGCAGAACCCTACTGTTTGCGGATCTCACTTGCAACTGGGACACATATCCTGATATGATACAAGTAACATTAATGTTATGTAATGTATTTCATCATTTCACTTACTTAAGTGTTATATTTTATGAACTTCCATAAATTCACCATCATCATTCTGAGAACCATCATGTACAATGATTAATTATAGAAAATAAAATTGAATGTGGTTTGTTTTAACTCATAGTTCAGTTGTTATGCTTTTGTTTTCCAAGAGACGCAATTGCCTTGCTCTCCTTGGTGGAGGCTTACTTAAGTACCAGGGAGGGGAAAGCAGTCGGAGAGGATCATTTGCCCTGGCTAGTAATCCTTCTGGAGATGTAAACCTAGTCATCTAACTTTCCCTTTTCTCACTCCTTGGAGAATATCCAGATAGCTAATTTAATGAACAGCTTGTACGAACGAACGAACGAACGAATGAACAAACTTTATTTTCAAAGGGTTAAGAATTGGGCACGCAGGCCCGTCTAACATTCTGCCCTTCTATCACTCTCTTTCATACATTATTTCATTCACACATCATTCAAGGCTAACAAAGAACAGTAACAATATAAAAGATATGCATTATAAAGGCATGGGCAAAATGCAAACATCAAAACTACACGACACAGTAATATTAGATAATGGTCTGACACTTGTTATTAGCCATGTGGAATATACTGGCCTACAAAAAGGTGATTGACTGTTATACTAGGGTTTTGTTATTATTATTATTATCCCAATTATTAAGGGGGAAGGTAATCCGTATTGAGATAGTGTTCGAATAATTTGCGATTATATGAATAGGGATTGGTGATGTCTTTGATTTCTTGTGGAAGATTGTTCCACAGCTGAGATGCAGAGTACGTTAAGCTTGTTTTGTATAAGTCAATCCTAGGCTTCGGAATGTGTAGTATATTTAAACGTTTACTGTGTCTAGCATTATATTTAAACAAAGGCCAAAGGTAATTTGGGGCATTCCTTTGCAGGATTTTGTGAATTAGTTTAGCTTTATTGAAAAGCAGGCGTTTGCGGAATGGTAGTAACTGAAGGCGTTTATACAGGCTAGGATTGTCAGATAAATGTTTGCTATAAATTAGACTCATGGCCCGTTTCTGGAGTGAGTAAAGTCGCTTGGTGTTTGAATTAGAACAACCGTCCCAGATTGTAGAGCAGTAGTCAAAGTGTGTCTGTATATGAGAAGTATAGAATAGTTTCCTTGTGTCCTCATCAAGGAAGTTTTTCATCAAGGTAGTTGTAGCCACTTGTAGCTGTATTCTGGAATATTCAGGGGCGTATTCTGGAATATTCAGGGGCGTAATCTTCATTTCAGCCTTATAGATTAGTCCCAAGCCAATATAACATTACTGTGATGTGTGAGAGAGAGTTAGTGAATGGAAAAGAGAGAGAGAGAGAGAGAGGGGGAGGGAGAGAGAGAGGGAGAGAGAGAGAGAGAGAGAGAGAGAGAGAGAGAGAGAGAGAGAGAGAGAGAGAGAGAGAGTTGAATTGCATCACTAATTTTTACGCTACACAATGTATATGTACAATTTTTTCTCCACTTCTTACATTTTTTGCGAGAATGCTCACGACAATCATCAGTGTCTCAACTGTGTGTAAAGTGTGGGAGTTTGTTCTTATTAGTTTCAGTGATCATGTATGTGTGTAGATGTGAGGATGTTTGTGTGGGTGTGTATGTGAGGGATGTGTGTGGAGGTGTGGGGAATGTATGTGTGGAGGGGTTGTATGTGGGGGATGTGTATGGGTCGATGGGTGATGTGTGGATGGGTGAAGGGATGTTAGTCGGTGGGGATGCATGTGTGTGTGAGGGATGTGTGTGTGTGTGTGTGTGGGGGGGGATATTTGGGAGGATTATTGGAAGTATGTGGGTGTTGGTGGGTTGGGGGTGTGGGTAGGGAGTGTGTATTTGGGTGGGTGAATGGGTGTGTAGGAAATTGTGTGGGTTGGGGGATGGGTGTGTAATGGGTGTGGGGATGAGTGTGGGGGATGTCTGTGAATGGGATATGTCTGTGTGGGTGGGAGTGTGTGAGTGTGGATGGGGTAAGTGTGATTGGGTGGAGGATGTATGTGTGGGTGGTGAGGATGTTTGTAGGTGGGGGATGTTTGGGTGGGTGGGGATGTGTATGAGGAATGCATGTGGGGGATATGTGTGTGGGGGGAATATGTTTATGGATGGAGTTTTGTGTGGGAGGGGAGATGTGTGAGAGGTGGGGGAGGTGTGGGATGTGCAAGTAGATGATGGTTGTGTGTTTGGCTGGTGGTTGGGATGTGTGTGGGTGGGAGGGTAGATGAGAGATGCATGTGTTGATGAGCGGGTGGGTGATGTGTGGGTGTGAGTGGTTGATGGATGAGTACGTGAGTGGGTGGATGTGTGTGAGAGATGAGTGTATGGTTGGGGGATGTGTGTGTTTGTGGGAAGATGTGTGTGGGTGGGGTATATGTGGGTGGTGGGGCTGTGTGGGTGGTGGGACTGTGTGTGTTTTTTTGGTGTTTATGGGTGGGAGAAATGTGTGGGCAGGTGGGGAGTTGTGTTTGTGGGTGGTGATGTGTGCATAAGTGGGGGATGTGTAGTTGAGAGGTGGCGGATATTGGGTGGTTGAGTGGGTGTAGGTTGGCTGATGTGTGTGTGGGTGGGTGGGGAAAATTGTGAGTGTGCGGGATGTATGTGTGGATAGGTGCGGGATGTGTGGGTTGACGGGAGTATGTGTGTATGGTTTTGTGATGTGTGTTTTGCTGGGTGGTTGCGGGTGTGTGGGTGGGTGGTGGAGAATATGTGGGTGGGTATGTGCCTGTCGGTTATGGGATGGGTGGGGGATGTATGTGTGGGTGGGGAAAATGTGCGTGTGGGGGTTCAGTGGGTGGGTGGCAGCATGTATGTTTGCCTGAGTCTGTGTGAGTGCGTGGATGTATGTGTGGATGGGTGGGGGTGTGGTGGGTGGAGGATGTGTGGGTGGCTGAGGGATGTGTGGGTGGCTGCGGGGTGTGAGGGTGGATGGGGGATGTGTCTCACAACATTGCAATATGCACTGTTTATGTTTACAACTTTCATTTGACAATGTTTTTTTTCCCCCCATGTGAATGTATCATACGTAATATGCATTGTTTATGCTTACAAAATCCATTTGACAATGTTTTTTTTTCCCTATGTAAATATAACATGCACATTTGATGAATGAAAGATGAGTGATCGAAAGGGCCGAATGTAAGACGGGCCTGCGTGTTACTCTTTTAAAATAAAATTTGTTCGTTCGTTCCGTGGGATGTGTCCAAGATACAGATGCTGCTCATCATGAGGATTCGTGAAATTTCACGCACATTCAGCAGCTTGCAGTGTATTTAGACCTCACAGACTTCATCCCCGCGAAGATCAATGTAGGCCTGTCAAATATCAGCTTCCATAACGCTTCAGTGAAGGTGAAGCGAGACATTGGTCAGTGTGGTTCCTGAAACTGGCTTATCAGCATCTTTACAGATCCATCTCACCACGGGGATAGTGTGCCGCATGATATTGATCCAGAGAAGCTCTTCCACTCCGGGACAGATGCAAGAGTCAAAACCAAGAGGAGTAAGTATGTTGCCTTGCAAGTGCCTTGGGTCGTTTCTTCTTCTGTGCCCCTCTTTCGAGGGTAGTGCGTTACACCTGGTTAGGAACCTAAGATGCCTCAAGGTCCTTATTGTGTATTTATTTCTGCTTGCTTAGATCGGAAATGCTACTCTTGCTTAGATAGAGTTGCGTTTTTTCGCTTCCTGAATTCCGATTGGTTGTCTTAGTGGTCATTTCATCTTATTGTGTTTTTATGTCTGATAGAGTCTCACACTTGTAAGTCCTAGTATAGCTGTGTTTCCGTCCCGTCTCATGGTGTTTTTTTCTTTTCTTCCAGGGAGTGTTTTACCAGCTGTCATCCCATAACAACCTTCCGGAAAAAAATTCTCGGTCATAAGTAAGATGTCCCGCGTCCGATACACCAATCTGGAGATCATCTGCCACATCCTGCACCTATCTTCTCTTTGGCCTTCCTCTTCCTCTCTTCCCTGGTATATGCCCATGCAATATTTTTCTCTCCAAACTTTCATGGCGTTTCAAGTGACCAAACTATTTCAATTTTCTTTGTTTCATTGTCTTCAGTAGCCAACCTTTTCCAATATTCAGCCCCTGTCGTATGGATGCATTTATTCTCTGTTGCATCCAAGATATTCTTAGAACTCGTCAATAAAATTTATATTCAAAGGCATTTATGCGCTGTTCAGCTTGTTTAGTAAGTGCCTAGGTCTCACAGGTGTATATTGCACTGGGAAAGATCATCATCATCATGTGCCATGCCGGTAAGCGTGGGCGGTCATGTTTTGCCATCTCACTCGATCACCAGAGTCGTGGATCAGCTCCGTGTTCCTGTCTCGACCATGCCACGAGGCCAAGCCATCCAGGTATTTGCTTCTAGGTCTTCCTCTTGGTCTGTTCCCTTCGATCTTACCAGTTGTCACCAAGTTCTCCAATTCATTTCTTCTCATAACATGCCCAAAAAATTTTGACTGTCTGCGTCTAATATCTCTAATCAGTTTACGATCTTCATTTGTTTCTTGAAGGACCTGTTCATTGGTCTTTCTGGCTGTCCATGGTATTCTTTGCATTTTCCTCAGAAACCACATTTCTACAGCCATCAGATGTTTTTCAGCTTGACTGCTCATTGTCCAAGCTTCACATCCATATAAAAGTACAGGTTCTATGTAGCACCTCAACACTCTTTTTCTCGTTTCAATTGACATCTTTTTATTGGTCAGTATGTTTTTCATCTTGCTAAAGGCTACCTTAGACATGGCGATTCTTGTTCTAATCTCTTCAAGGCATCTCCCATCAGATGTTATTACTGTTCCGAGATAATTGTACCTATTCACTTGTTGAAGAATATTCCCATTTACTTGTATATTACATTGTGGTATTTCGTTCTTCCTAGTGACGACCATAGTCTGTGTCTTTTTACAATTTAATTCTAACCCTCGTTGTTCACTGTGTGTATCAACTGCATCTACTAAATGTTGCAGGTCCTGTTCATTGTCTGCAATCAAGACTGTATCGTCTGCATATCTAATGTTATTGATGCATCGTCCCCCAATGTTGATTCCTTCCATATCTTCAATATTTCTGAAAATATTTTCACTGTACAGGGAATCAAGATCAATCGCCGCAGTAAATGTTTCAATGTCTGAGTGGAAACCTTTATAGACATCATGGACAAAAACTGCTGCATTGGTCCAGGTTTCTCTGTTTGGACGGTACACTCCCAGGGTAGATGCTGGCTTGATATTTGTCTGGTAATTAACTTCTCCAGCAGCATGCCTTTTGTATTCTGCATGGTTATTACCCGATATCCCTTCTTCTTCGTCTTCTTCTTCGTCTTCTTCTTCTTCTTCTTCTTCTTCTTCTTCTTCTTCTTCTTCTTCTTCTTCTTCTTCTTCTTCTTCTTCTTCTTCGTCTTCTTCTTCTTCTTCTTCTTCTTCTTCTTCTTCTTCTTCTTCTTCTTCTTCTTCTTCTTCTTCTTCTTCTTCTTCTTCTTCTTCTTCTTCTTCTTCTTCTTCTTCTTCTTTGTCTTCTTCTTCTTCTTCTTCTTCTTCTTCTTCTTCTTCTTCTTCTTCTTCTTCTTCTTCTTCTTCTTCTTCTTCTTCTTCTTCTTCTTCTTCTTCTTCTTCTTCTTCTTCTTCTTCTTCTTCTTCTTCTTCTTCTTCTTCTTCTTCTTCTTCTTCTTCTTCTTCTTCTTCTTCTTCTTCTTCTTCTTCTTCTTCTTCTTCTTCTTCTTCTTCTTCTTCTTCTTATCTATTCTC
>JACEFZ010007070.1:0-12500 GCA_014155875.1 Cepaea nemoralis
GGTTGTCCAGATCTCGCGATACTTTGTCGTTCCATTAGCCACTCGTTGGTAATTCATCTTGGTCTTCTGCGAGGGAGCATTGTCGTGTCGCACCCTTGACGTTTACTTCCTTTAAGGTTAGATGAGTTATTCACAACCGCGTGAGGACTCGTGGCAATAGATTTCTGTTGAAGGCCGAACTTAGAGGATGTCTATACTTCTAGTAAATTTTGTCAAACAATTACTTCCGTATTCCATACTTTGTGAGGTCAGTCTGATGGTAGAAACGGTTATTGTTGCGCCTTTCAAGACTGTGTACCGATGTGTGGAGATATGCGCTATTAGTTAGGCGAGCATTCACGCCTATTGAAAGTAGATGTCTGTTAGCTTGCGGGGTGTGTGGGTCATATTGACTTTCTTCTTTTTTATTTATTTTTTTTCAAACACATGTTCACAATATCCTGCAACTGTGTTTCCTATCTTAACCTTTTAAACCAAACTGTTAGTGCCTGCCTACCCGCTCATACAGCTTGTTAGTAATTCTCACATGTTCACTACAAATCTAACCATACCACAAGTTGTTAGTATTTGTCGACGTTGTAACAAAGGTGTGTACCTAGTCCCTAGTTGAAACAATTGTTAGTAATTCTAACTTTTGTAAAGTTCTAATCTTTTTACTTATACCATATTTTAATCTTATTTTTATGGATGGTATTAATTGTAAACTTTGCAACACAATAGCAGTTTACTGTCAAGCTAATACAAAGTTTTAGTACTCTAAACTTTGGAACAAAGTTTTTAGTACTTGTTTCCTGGAACAAATTTGTTTTTTATTATCTAAACATTGTAACCAGTTGTAGTACTTCTAGCTCTCTAGATATAAGAAAATAGTTGTTTGTATTTCAAAGTTGTAACAAAATGTTAGCCCTTGTTCTACCTTACAACAAAGCTCGCAGTAATTCTCAGGTTGTAACACAATTGGTAGTGTTAACCACTGCCAAAGCCTTTTCTTCTCATCTTCAGTCACTTCACTGTTTAGGTCACTCCATGAGCTCCCCATTGGTGATTATGGGATAACAAATTGGTGATAACAATTTAATCATTCTATCTGCGCAGACCAAAATTACTACTACTTTCAGTGTATTAGTAAATATTTAGTTGTTCCTGTATGTTTTCTGATTCTACTTTAGTTATTATTTTAAAATATTGGCGCAACGTTTAATTTCATTTGACTTGCACACATTAAACTGAATGTCTGCAATGCTTTTAGGCTTACATACATTAATACAATGCTTTTAGTAGTGTCTACTCATCAACAAAAGCTGTTAGTACCCATTGGTATTTTAGTAATTTCTAATAGTACATCAAACTTGTAACAGCCTGTTAGTATAATGTACATAGTTTTAAATCAATGTCATATTTCCATCACTCTTTTCAATTTGCACATCTATTCTTCAAGCACACATCCGTCTTTGTATTCAGCATCTTTTAACTTGTATTCTTTAATGAAGGATAACATCTCAACCAACTCACGCCAACCCAGTCTTTACTTTACCACCTACTGTTGCTACCTCCATGTGTCCTCCTCATATTTTGCATCACTGCGATTGTTTTTTAGGTTTCCCTATATTTCCTTTACCCGTGGGGTTCCAAGGAAAGATCATAATTATGCTATTGACAAGTTTTCTCGATATGTATAGTATTCAGCGGCAGCACATTTCTCTCATCACTTGATGCGCTGCTGTTTTAGTTTTCTCCATAAGATCCCCATGAGTTATTTTATGTTAGTCCTCCTATTCTGCGCTGGCACAAATTGATCAGTGTTTGTAGTTTATTTTATTCTTTTTCCATCTTTCTGATCCATACAACAAAACTGATTTCATGTACAGTTAAACATTCTAAATTTGGTTTGGTATTTAATTTCTCTTGACTTCCATTAATGTCTTAGTGCAGTGAAAGCCCTCTTGTCTTGTGTATTCTTATATTTCTTTGTATAAGTAATCGTTTTACATGTCCTGGTGTGTAGCGGGCATATTGTGCAAACCCCATATTTTATAGAACAATTAGCACATGGGACCTGACGTGATCAATATCACACCAACCGCCTTTACTTTCCTACACATTGCCTGGTACCTAGTTTACGCTGGGTCCATCTGCAAGCCCAGGTTAATTTTACAAATCAGCATTGATGATAACTTGAACCCGTCACCACGTGGCCGGCAGGCGAGCTGGTGTCAGTCTAATGTAGTATCATTCTGTCCAGAATTATCAGCCTCCTGATGACTTAGCCTATTTTCATATTGCAACACGCTCTACACGTCCTGTCAATTGTGTTAATGTCATTAAGTAAACTTAGCTACATATTCTTTTAGAGGACGTTGCAGTCAACACCAGCATATTTTGCTGTTGTGATTTTTTGGCAAGTTTACGTTCAGTAGTTTGCCATCGGCAAGCGATGTGTCAGTATCACGCCAGATGCCTCTACCACGTCCATCTTAAAACACTGCCTCCATGAGGATTCACACTGATGACAACCGAGCCCACAGACACGAGAGTTAACTGCTGCATTCATGCGTGCCCCTTCAGTTAAAGCAGGTATGTGGAAATCTATCACGGCTGCATCTTGTTGGCATTGGTTACATGGCCGAATGTGACAATTTCTAGTGTTAATGCTGACTAAGACGATAATATTTTTGGGTTCTTATTTATTAAGCTAAGAAATCCAATGTTCAAGGTCTGGCAAATTATCAAGAATCTTTTCGGCTTTGATGAGATCGAGTTCTGTAAAGGACCTGCTACGTGGTCAAGAGATGCGAGAAAATGCTGGTCTGGTTAATAGAGTAGAATGCAGACCATAAGGCTCGAACTTACCATTAACACAGATGATGGATGTTTTTAGTGGAACATGATTGTTTGTCCTCCGCGGCATGGCGCATAATGATGTTGAAGAGTCATTTTCATTTGTTACCTGATACAGTGGTTAAATTCTGCACACAAAGGAAAACATTTTCGTTATGGAGAAGAATGTTAATACTATGTGATGATTGTCTCGATTTAGATTCTGCAGCCATATTTGTATGGAGTGTGGTCACTACAACCTTTACTCGTTGGTTATGATTGTTCAAAGAACAATAAACCAATTCTCAAATGCGTCGACACTATAATAGTTACGTCTCTGGCACCTGGGCTTGCAGTCAGATAGACTCTAGGATTACAATGGAGATAACATTGCTCAACATCCGAAGATAATCGCTGGCTATATGTGTTAAGTGTTAACAAAAATGTGATTCATCTATTCATTTCTTATAATGTATAACTGCAACATGGATAAGACGGTATGACAGGCAATACATTGCGCAACCTTTTGTTCGTGGCTTCTGTGTATAAATGTGGTGGTTTTATTTTATTTTTTTAAATCTCACATCGCAAATGTTGTTATCTGGAAACTAATTAAATACATTTTTTGTCTGTATTTTGCTTTGAATTTAATGGATTCTCGAGACATTCATCGATCTGATGTCACTTAACTTAGTCCACGAATGACGTGTTTTAGCCTAACTATCTTTGTAACGTAATTCATCCACCGACATTTCCGATGGACGAGTTGTTCTAGGACAACTATAACTGAGGCAAAACTCCCCACCTCTAAATCTGCTGACAATAACCAATAGACAAGTGAGTGACTGTCGAACACTTAAAGGCATTTTCTCGTGTCTGGAGCCCAGCAAGGACTTTGACACAAGTACGGCGGGTTCAGCAGTAAGTTATACTGTTTGGACATGGTTCGAAACGTGTCTCCAGAGCTGAAATGTTGTTTTATTCACATAGAAACAAGAAGTCGATAAGTGAAAATGATCCCTGGCGGTACAAATAATTTGTTGTCGACGTTTGCTATTGTAACAGACGTGAAGAAACAGGATATGTGCAAGGATCCATTATAATAGATGGTCTTTAAAGTAATTAACCTATATTATTTATCAATCACATCAGGAGAATGAATAACTTACAAACAATTGAATAAGATGATTTATGTGTGTATAAATAATAAATGTATATTGCCATTTTTTTTAAAATGTGTGAATTGTGCAAATAGCGTATGATGCTAGACCCATATTTGTATAGACCAATCAACACTCGGTGAGTCGTGTGGACTGTATCACGCAGGCTGCCTTTACTTCCCAAGACATTCCCGCCACCCATTTTAGGCTGGCGAGACATGGGAACTCCGGTCAGATTTACAATCTACCCCGGTGTGGCTCGAACCTATCCATGATCATTGGGCCGGCGGGTGAGCGTCTAGACACTACTTTACCACAGCTTCCGTCAGGGAATATGGCGGGCAACATATAGTCATTAGATGGGTGAGATGTGGTCGTCACCCAGATAGTCATTGTCGGGTGGAGTGGAGGACATTATAGATAGAATTAGTCCGGTATGTAACGGTTCAATAGGCATGATTCTTTGTCTTTCTAGGAAACATGAACACTGCTCAGATAGTGTTAGTTGGAAGTGAACATGTCAAGACAATCAATATTCTCATCCAGATGATAATGCCCTTGAGGTAGGTACAATGATTCGGAAGCCATATATTTGAGTTAAAAAGTTAGTTGCGTATTGTTTATAGAACGTCGTAATCAACCTCATCATTGTTTAGTGCTTTTTAAAAATCTCTTAGCAAGTGTACGTTCAATAGTTTGCCATTGCTTTTTGAGAGACCGACACTCATACCATTTCATTACAAACCAACACAAGGCGATCAGCTGACAAAACGCCCTCTGCTGTGTTTCGAACGCGGTATGCAGGATTACGAACTGTGTCTGTAACACCCTAAGGCCACGGAGCCAGCATATATTTGTGTACCGAAGGAAAATATCTTTACCCAGTAAACTAATTTCATTACCACCGCTTTTGCAATACACTGTAATGTAGCAGGCGCCCAACGACATTCATAGCAATACACTGTAATACTGAGGCGCCCTGGTGACATTGATAGCACACTGAGATGGTAATATCATGTGTACGGTCGAACGCGTGTTCGAAGCTTTGGCTCGTCACTTGCCAAAGTGAGAAAAAAAGACTGGTTTCTCCTTGCTCTCCGGCCTACAAAATGTGATGACGCTATGTCTCAACAGACCCGTAGAATGGAAATGATGCTGGACAGTTTATTTATTTATTTACCATCCACTTCTACAATATCTTCAATATAACAACTTTATGTAACCCCCCCCCCCCCCCCACTCCCCCCCCCCAAAAAAGGATAACAATAACAACAAAAACGTCATTGTTCTTATGTTTGAATCCCATCACATTTTATCATTGAGTATCATCGGGGTTATTGGGCCTGACACGGGAATAAAACCCATAATAAATATGGCAGTTGCATGCTGAAGCTTACTGCAAATCCTCGCGCCTCTCACTTTGTAGAGCCTTTATCAAACAATTTATCTACATTTGCGAACAGATCAATGCAACGTTTCAAGCTGTTTCCAATAAGTGTAAGAAGATTAGTTTCATTCTTCAACGTGTGAGTTTCTCTTAATCAGAATGCGTCAACATTGTTGTGTTTCGTTTCATTTTTCATGAAACAAGATTCAGTTTAGCTGACAGATTACATTTATTGTCTTTGGTTGTAAAATATGCTTCAATCCTTATCTTCTACTGATGTTCTTCTTGTTCTTCTTCTTGTTCTTGTTTCTTGTTCTTGTTCTTGTTCTTCTTCTTCTTCTTCTTCTTCTTCTTCTTCTACTTCTTCTCCCCTTCCGTCCTCTTCTTCTTCTTTATCAAAATCATCACCATCATCATCTTTGTCTACATCTCCTTTTCATGATCATGAATGTAGCATTGCACTATGTGCGCTGTTGTGACTTGTGATACAGTGTGGTATTGTCTTCTGTACCGTCTTGTAGTTGTGTCCTATGATACAGTGTGGTATTGTGTTCTGTACCGTGCTGTAGTTGTGTCCTTGATACAATGCAGCATTGCGTTATGTGCCGTGTTGTAGTTGTGTCCTATTATACAGTGTGGTATTGTGTTCTGTACCGTGCTGTAGTTGTGTCCTTGATACAATGCAGCATTGCGTTATGTGCCGTGTTGTAGTTGTGTCCTATGATACAGTGTAGTTGTGTTTTATGTGCCGTGTTGTAGTTGTGCCCTATGATACAGTGTGGTGTTGTGTTCTGTGCCTTGCTGGAGTTGTGATCAATGTTTGTGACCAAGGTTTTTTCTTCAAACTTTAAGTAGTAGAAGAGTTCGTGTGCCACAGACCGCCACTAATATGTCTACTGGAACTCACATTTGTTGAAAGCCAGAAGTCAAGAAACAATATCCAATACCAAGGTATATCCATTTCGTGCCGCCATCAGTTGAATACATAAAACTCAGAAGTACTTTTACTGAAGTTCTGAACAGAGCGCACCTTTTATTCATAAAGTCCCGTAATAGGAACGACTTAGGAAATATCACAGGTGTGGGCCTGAGTGCACAGGGAGATAAGTGGTCAGTCTTTCTTTACCACAGGGTACGTCGAGAGCTGAAATCAAACCGCACACATGCCATAGTCAGCGTAACGTACTAACCGCTACATAAACTTGTCCGCTATTGCGTACCTGAAGTAAGTGAACTCTTAGAGGTCGCAATGTGTCCTCGTTCGATTTACTCTATTTACATAGCTTAAGTTTTAAGTATTAGTTGTGTGAACAAGTATGTTGATGTTATACATTATATGTTAATGTGCCGTGTGACATAATGTATCCAATCAATACAAACACAAATCAAAACACAACTAACATCGGTTGCTAACTACAATACTGACCTTCCATCACAAACGCACGGAGATATCTATTTCCCCCCCCCCCCACGAAACAAAACAAAAATACTAAAAATACTTACTTTTACCTTCTTCAATTTGCCATCATTACAGTTAAACTACGGGGCATTATTACTATAGGCGTAGTTGCTCACCCGTTCTTCACCATTTCCTCTTTCTTAAACTCTGGTTATGTTTAATTGTTCAGATATTCTGCATTATAATGTAGAATACATTTTATTATTATTAATATGTGTGTTGTTATGGTCAGATGTTCTTATAACCGAGACCACAGACACGTGTTTCGAGTTTTAACAAATACAACATTACTTTTCTTAGTCAATATTTTCATTTTTATATTATCTTTTTTTTTGCTATTTCCCAATACGCACGCGCACACACACACACAAACACACACACACACACGGAAAGAAATCCCTAGCCAGCACAGTTCACTGCGACTGAACTGAACAGTCCGCTTTAATTTGCCAGGCTCAAGACATCCCCCCACCTCCCCAACACAACACTCCCACCCCACCTTCTACATAGGCAAGGTAGTATAGGCACTAATGACAGTTTCCCAATACAGTGGTTTCTATTATTAAGCTTGAGATCATTGTAAGGTATACACATAATTTCTACTTGTTGTTTTCCCTCAGATATTTATATGCCTTTTTTTCTCCTCCATTTTATACACCAGCTGTAAGTTTGCTATAAAATACGAGTTAATTAAATTGCTATGACGCATTAGCCTGCGCCAACATAAATCAATCTTAAAATGCAGTGGCCAAATATATGCATCCCTTCACTGACTGGTGGGATTAACTAACCAGTAATCTCTTCATCACAGATGAAACTGCTTCCTTGTCAGAGGACGATGATCACATTAGGATTTCTATTGCTACAACACATCAATAAAACGCGAACTGAATATGTTTGCTTGCAGTCTTTGGGATGTTTACCTATAATTAATCCTACAAAATCCCCAGGAAACATCTTATAAGCATACGAATATATGACTCATTTTGGATGTCTTTCCATTTATATTCTGGATTAATACATTTATTGTTTTCAGGGGCGAAGGATTTGTTGGCTGTCATTAATAAATGACGTAGAATGAGAAACCATGGTAATAGCACTAGTAGTACGTCATAGCCGGTCTCTGTGGCTAAGGCGTTACGAGCGAGGTTCGTAATTCCGATACCTGCGTTCAAAAAACAGCTGCCACCGATTTGGCAGCAGATCGTGTCGCACTTGGTTTTAACGGGTTGGTATAGGGGTCGGTCTTTCAGAAAGCAATGGTAAATTGGACGCACGCACACACGCACGCACGCACGCACGAACATGCATACGTACGTATGTATGTATGTATGTATGTATGTATGTATGTATGTATGTATGTATGTATGTATGTATGTATGTATGTATGTATGTATGTATGTATGTATGTATGTATGTATGTATGTATGTATGTATGTATGTATGTATGTATGTATGTATGTATGTATGTATGTATGTATGTATGTATGTATGTATGTATGTATGTATGTATGTATGTATGTATGTATGTATGTATGTATGTATGTATGTATGTATGTATGTATGTATGTATGTATGTATGTATGTATGTATGTATGTATGTATGTATGTATGTATGTATGTATGTATGTATGTATGTATGTATGTATGTATGTATGTATGTATGTATGTATGTATGTATGTATGTATGTATGTATGTATGTATGTATGTATGTATGTATGTATGTATGTATGTATGTATGTATGTATGTATGTATGTATGTATGTATGTATGTATGTATGTATGTATGTATGTATGTATGTATGTATGTATGTATGTATGTATGTATGTATGTATGTATGTATGTATGTATGTATGTATGTATGTATGTATGTATGTATGTATGTATGTATGTATGTATGTATGTATGTATGTATGTATGTATGTATGTATGTATGTATGTATGTATGTATGTATGTATGTATGTATGTATGTATGTATGTATGTATGTATGTATGTATGTATGTATGTATGTATGTATGTATGTATGTATGTATGTATGTATGTATGTATGTATGTATGTATGTATGTATGTATGTATGTATGTATGTATGTATGTATGTATGTATGTATGTATGTATGTATGTATGTATGTATGTATGTATGTATGTATGTATGTATGTATGTATGTATGTATGTATGTATGTATGTATGTATGTATGTATGTATGTATGTATGTATGTATGTATGTATGTATGTATGTATGTATGTATGTATGTATGTATGTATGTATGTATGTATGTATGTATGTATGTATGTATGTATGTATGTATGTATGTATGTATGTATGTATGTATGTATGTATGTATGTATGTATGTATGTATGTATGTATGTATGTATGTATGTATGTATGTATGTATGTATGTATGTATGTATGTATGTATGTATGTATGTATGTATGTATGTATGTATGTATGTATGTATGTATGTATGTATGTATGTATGTATGTATGTATGTATGTATGTATGTATGTATGTATGTATGTATGTATGTATGTATGTATGTATGTATGTATGTATGTATGTATGTATGTATGTATGTATGTATGTATGTATGTATGTATGTATGTATGTATGTATGTATGTATGTATGTATGTATGTATGTATGTATGTATGTATGTATGTATGTATGTATGTATGTATGTATGTATGTATGTATGTATGTATGTATGTATGTATGTATGTATGTATGTATGTATGTATGTATGTATGTATGTATGTATGTATGTATGTATGTATGTATGTATGTATGTATGTATGTATGTATGTATGTATGTATGTATGTATGTATGTATGTATGTATGTATGTATGTATGTATGTATGTATGTATGTATGTATGTATGTATGTATGTATGTATGTATGTATGTATGTATGTATGTATGTATGTATGTATGTATGTATGTATGTATGTATGTATGTATGTATGTATGTATGTATGTATGTATGTATGTATGTATGTATGTATGTATGTATGTATGTATGTATGTATGTATGTATGTATGTATGTATGTATGTATGTATGTATGTATGTATGTATGTATGTATGTATGTATGTATGTATGTATGTATGTATGTATGTATGTATGTATGTATGTATGTATGTATGTATGTATGTATGTATGTATGTATGTATGTATGTATGTATGTATGTATGTATGTATGTATGTATGTATGTATGTATGTATGTATGTATGTATGTATGTATGTATGTATGTATGTATGTATGTATGTATGTATGTATGTATGTATGTATGTATGTATGTATGTATGTATGTATGTATGTATGTATGTATGTATGTATGTATGTATGTATGTATGTATGTATGTATGTATGTATGTATGTATGTATGTATGTATGTATGTATGTATGTATGTATGTATGTATGTATGTATGTATGTATGTATGTATGTATGTATGTATGTATGTATGTATGTATGTATGTATGTATGTATGTATGTATGTATGTATGTATGTATGTATGTATGTATGTATGTATGTATGTATGTATGTATGTATGTATGTATGTATGTATGTATGTATGTATGTATGTATGTATGTATGTATGTATGTATGTATGTATGTATGTATGTATGTATGTATGTATGTATGTATGTATGTATGTATGTATGTATGTATGTATGTCTGTCTGTCTGTCTGTCTGTCTGTCTGTCTGTCTGTCTGTCTGTCTGTCTGTCTGTCTGTCTGTCTGTCTGTCTGTCTGTCTGTCTGTATGTCTGTCTGTCTGTCTGTCTGTCTGTCTGTCTGTCTGTCTGTCTGTCTGTCTGTCTGTCTGTCTGTCTGTCTGTCTGTCTGTCTGTCTGTCTGTCTGTCTGTCTGTCTGTCTGTATGTCTGTCTGTCTGTCTGTCTGTCTGTCTGTCTGTCTGTCTGTCTGTCTGTCTGTCTGTCTGTCTGTCTGTCTGTCTGTCTGTCTGTCTGTCTGTCTGTCTGTCTGTCTGTCTGTCTGTCTGTCTGTCTGTCTGTCTGTCTGTCTGTCTGTCTGTCTGTCTGTCTGTCTGTCTGTCTGTCTGTCTGTCTGTCTGTCTGTCTGTCTGTCTGTCTGTCTGTCTGTCTGTCTGTCTGTCTGTCTGTCTGTCTGTCTGTCTGTCTGTCTGTCTGTCTGTCTGTCTGTCTGTCTGTCTGTCTGTCTGTCTGTCTGTCTGTCTGTCTGTCTGTCTGTCTGTCTGTCTGTCTGTCTGTCTGTCTGTCTGTCTGTCTGTCTGTCTGTCTGTCTGTCTGTCTGTCTGTCTGTCTGTCTGTCTGTCTGTCTGTCTGTCTGTCTGTCTGTCTGTCTGTCTGTCTGTCTGTCTGTCTGTCTGTCTGTCTGTCTGTCTGTCTGTCTGTCTGTCTGTCTGTCTGTCTGTCTGTCTGTCTGTCTGTCTGTCTGTCTGTCTGTCTGTCTGTCTGTCTGTCTGTCTGTCTGTCTGTCTGTCTGTCTGTCTGTCTGTCTGTCTGTCTGTCTGTCTGTCTGTCTGTCTGTCTGTCTGTCTGTCTGTCTGTCTGTCTGTCTGTCTGTCTGTCTGTCTGTCTGTCTGTCTGTCTGTCTGTCTGTCTGTCTGTCTGTCTGTCTGTCTGTCTGTCTGTCTGTCTGTCTGTCTGTCTGTCTGTCTGTCTGTCTGTCTGTCTGTCTGTCTGTCTGTCTGTCTGTCTGTCTGTCTGTCTGTCTGTCTGTCTGTCTGTCTGTCTGTCTGTCTGTCTGTCTGTCTGTCTGTCTGTCTGTCTGTCTGTCTGTCTGTCTGTCTGTCTGTCTGTCTGTCTGTCTGTCTGTCTGTCTGTCTGTCTGTCTGTCTGTCTGTCTGTCTGTCTGTCTGTCTGTCTGTCTGTCTGTCTGTCTGTCTGTCTGTCTGTCTGTCTGTCTGTCTGTCTGTCTGTCTGTCTGTCTGTCTGTCTGTCTGTCTGTCTGTCTGTCTGTCTGTCTGTCTGTCTGTCTGTCTGTCTGTCTGTCTGTCTGTCTGTCTGTCTGTCTGTCTGTCTGTCTGTCTGTCTGTCTGTCTGTCTGTCTGTCTGTCTGTCTGTCTGTCTGTCTGTCTGTCTGTCTGTCTGTCTGTCTGTCTGTCTGTCTGTCTGTCTGTCTGTCTGTCTGTCTGTCTGTCTGTCTGTCTGTCTGTCTGTCTGTCTGTCTGTCTGTCTGTCTGTCTGTCTGTCTGTCTGTCTGTCTGTCTGTCTGTCTGTCTGTCTGTCTGTCTGTCTGTCTGTCTGTCTGTCTGTCTGTCTGTCTGTCTGTCTGTCTGTCTGTCTGTCTGTCTGTCTGTCTGTCTGTCTGTCTGTCTGTCTGTCTGTCTGTCTGTCTGTCTGTCTGTCTGTCTGTCTGTCTGTCTGTCTGTCTGTCTGTCTGTCTGTCTGTCTGTCTGTCTGTCTGTCTGTCTGTCTGTCTGTCTGTCTGTCTGTCTGTCTGTCTGTCTGTCTGTCTGTCTGTCTGTCTGTCTGTCTGTCTGTCTGTCTGTCTGTCTGTCTGTCTGTCTGTCTGTCTGTCTGTCTGTCTGTCTGTCTGTCTGTCTGTCTGTCTGTCTGTCTGTCTGTCTGTCTGTCTGTCTGTCTGTCTGTCTGTCTGTCTGTCTGTCTGTCTGTCTGTCTGTCTGTCTGTCTGTCTGTCTGTCTGTCTGTCTGTCTGTCTGTCTGTCTGTCTGTCTGTCT
>JACEFZ010007070.1:25000-60000 GCA_014155875.1 Cepaea nemoralis
TATGTATGTATGTATGTATGTATGTATGTATGTATGTATGTATGTATGTATGTATGTATGTATGTATGTATGTATGTATGTATGTATGTATGTATGTATGTATGTATGTATGTATGTATGTATGTATGTATGTATGTATGTATGTATGTATGTATGTATGTATGTATGTATGTATGTATGTATGTATGTATGTATGTATGTATGTATGTATGTATGTATGTATGTATGTATGTATGTATGTATGTATGTATGTATGTATGTATGTATGTATGTATGTATGTATGTATGTATGTATGTATGTATGTATGTATGTATGTATGTATGTATGTATGTATGTATGTATGTATGTATGTATGTATGTATGTATGTATGTATGTATGTATGTATGTATGTATGTATGTATGTATGTATGTATGTATGTATGTATGTATGTATGTATGTATGTATGTATGTATGTATGTATGTATGTATGTATGTATGTATGTATGTATGTATGTATGTATGTATGTATGTATGTATGTATGTATGTATGTATGTATGTATGTATGTATGTATGTATGTATGTATGTATGTATGTATGTATGTATGTATGTATGTATGTATGTATGTATGTATGTATGTATGTATGTATGTATGTATGTATGTATGTATGTATGTATGTATGTATGTATGTATGTATGTATGTATGTATGTATGTATGTATGTATGTATGTATGTATGTATGTATGTATGTATGTATGTATGTATGTATGTATGTATGTATGTATGTATGTATGTATGTATGTATGTATGTATGTATGTATGTATGTATGTATGTATGTATGTATGTATGTATGTATGTATGTATGTATGTATGTATGTATGTATGTATGTATGTATGTATGTATGTATGTATGTATGTATGTATGTATGTATGTATGTATGTATGTATGTATGTATGTATGTATGTATGTATGTATGTATGTATGTATGTATGTATGTATGTATGTATGTATGTATGTATGTATGTATGTATGTATGTATGTATGTATGTATGTATGTATGTATGTATGTATGTATGTATGTATGTATGTATGTATGTATGTATGTATGTATGTATGTATGTATGTATGTATGTATGTATGTATGTATGTATGTATGTATGTATGTATGTATGTATGTATGTATGTATGTATGTATGTATGTATGTATGTATGTATGTATGTATGTATGTATGTATGTATGTATGTATGTATGTATGTATGTATGTATGTATGTATGTATGTATGTATGTATGTATGTATGTATGTATGTATGTATGTATGTATGTATGTATGTATGTATGTATGTATGTATGTATGTATGTATGTATGTATGTATGTATGTATGTATGTATGTATGTATGTATGTATGTATGTATGTATGTATGTATGTATGTATGTATGTATGTATGTATGTATGTATGTATGTATGTATGTATGTATGTATGTATGTATGTATGTATGTATGTATGTATGTATGTATGTATGCTGTCTCTTATACACATCTTATGTATGTATGTATGTATGTATGTATGTATGTATGTATGTATGTATGTATGTATGTATGTATGTATGTATGTATGTATGTATGTATGTATGTATGTATGTATGTATGTATGTATGTATGTATGTATGTATGTATGTATGTATGTATGTATGTATGTATGTATGTATGTATGTATGTATGTATGTATGTATGTATGTATGTATGTATGTATGTATGTATGTATGTATGTATGTATGTATGTATGTATGTATGTATGTATGTATGTATGTATGTATGTATGTATGTATGTATGTATGTATGTATGTATGTATGTATGTATGTATGTATGTATGTATGTATGTATGTATGTATGTATGTATGTATGTATGTATGTATGTATGTATGTATGTATGTATGTATGTATGTATGTATGTATGTATGTATGTATGTATGTATGTATGTATGTATGTATGTATGTATGTATGTATGTATGTATGTATGTATGTATGTATGTATGTATGTATGTATGTATGTATGTATGTATGTATGTATGTATGTATGTATGTATGTATGTATGTATGTATGTATGTATGTATGTATGTATGTATGTATGTATGTATGTATGTATGTATGTATGTATGTATGTATGTATGTATGTATGTATGTATGTATGTATGTATGTATGTATGTATGTATGTATGTATGTATGTATGTATGTATGTATGTATGTATGTATGTATGTATGTATGTATGTATGTATGTATGTATGTATGTATGTATGTATGTATGTATGTATGTATGTATGTATGTATGTATGTATGTATGTATGTATGTATGTATGTATGTATGTATGTATGTATGTATGTATGTATGTATGTATGTATGTATGTATGTATGTATGTATGTATGTATGTATGTATGTATGTATGTATGTATGTATGTATGTATGTATGTATGTATGTATGTATGTATGTATGTATGTATGTATGTATGTATGTATGTATGTATGTATGTATGTATGTATGTATGTATGTATGTATGTATGTATGTATGTATGTATGTATGTATGTATGTATGTATGTATGTATGTATGTATGTATGTATGTATGTATGTATGTATGTATGTATGTATGTATGTATGTATGTATGTATGTATGTATGTATGTATGTATGTATGTATGTATGTAGTATGTATGTATGTATGTATGTATGTATGTATGTATGTATGTATGTATGTATGTATGTATGTATGTATGTATGTATGTATGTATGTATGTATGTATGTATGTATGTATGTATGTATGTATGTATGTATGTATGTATGTATGTATGTATGTATGTATGTATGTATGTATGTATGTATGTATGTATGTATGTATGTATGTATGTATGTATGTATGTATGTATGTATGTATGTATGTATGTATGTATGTATGTATGTATGTATGACAAGACCGCCGGGGCTTGGACTGGTTTGCCACGATAGATACTATCCCCTGCCTTTGCTCCAACCACCTCAATAGCACTCTACATCTACCAGGCCCCACACAAGCCGGGACAGCTTAACCTTCCCTCCCTCACCTAGGGTTCCAAACCCCAAGGGGGCTCGGACCAGACACCAGTCATATCACTGCACAAATTCATAGCTAAGAGAACAAAAAACTTTAATTCTGAACTACGTCAACCACAACACAGAGAAGGATGGCTGAAAGCCAGACTAGAAGAACTATGTACAATGAGCACATATGCAGATGAGTATTCATCATGGAGGACGGACGATAGCTCGTGCGGTTGTCCAGTCGTGGTAGCGACTCACCCAGGCTCCTCCAGTGGACTGGAACTCCAAGGTCTGCTGCCTCTCCAAAGTTCCCTCTTCACACAGAGAACCAATCACGGGCTGATCAAGCGCAGTACCACTGCCTGACTGACACTGCACCTGATGAACAAGGATCCTTCCTTGCTGTTGTACTATTTCCCTCGTCACACTCCTGATGAAGTCTGGGCCGACCCTAGAACATTAGCGGTCTCCCACTTGCAGAAAAAGTACATGTAGCGCCGTCTCAAAATACACAAGAGCCAGGTCACTCTTCTATCTCATAAGTGACCCACACACTGATATGTCACCTACACAATGAGCGGTTGCTCCACCTGAACACACAATGTCACTGGTAAAGTCTATCAGGTGACTAAGCACTTCACCTTAGTTCCAGGTCCTTGGACAAATAGATCTTCACACAGTATCATGTAACTACCCTGATCAATGGGTAGTAATCACAACCTAGCATACACTGTCAACAGTTCACCACGATGGCATGAGGTAGCTCCCTGCCTTAACAAACATGTCACTCTGGTGTTCCCACCAATGTTGTAATCAATGTCCTAGTTCACTGGACCACATGTTGGCTTCATAAAGGTAACCAATGTAGAAACACTATTTAAGCATCAACTGATACATGGTGTCCCATAACCCAGCCGGGCCAGAAGCATATAACACAGGTCATGGTGACCGGTACAATGATCACTTCGCTCAACTTGAAAGGTCACTACCTTGCAATTCACCAAGGTTTACACAGAGCTGAATGTCACCAGTGCTTCACTGACTAGAATCACCAGACGTTTCAGTGTTGGATCCTCTCAGGATCGGATGACACTCGTCGGACTCTTGACGGAGGTCCTAACCTAGACCTACCGACTTATTCAGCACTCAGCTCCTTCCAACATTGATCTCGCAGAATCAGACGACCACTCCCAGTATGGCCTCAATCAACTTCTGGATAGGCACTGGAATGAGTGGGCCCATAGAGCTCATGGTGAAGCTCTTGAATCTTCTTCTGTATAGTAATAACAGATCCTGAAACACGGAGAGGTTGGTGTGAGTACTCAACTACAACAAAGACTACCAGCATCTCCACCCTGTCACCTGCCTCTCAGACATTCCTCATGTCTACCAACATGAGTATGAAATCATCACATCATAGATCTACTTAGTCACTATAATATATAGGCATAATGATGGTAGAAAAAGCAATAGCACACCTGTTCAGTCAAGTAATCACTTCTGGGCTACATATAACCCCTAGCACCAGAGTCGACTGTATGACTCTGTCAAGCATCCTTCGCCTGGTGCCAGTCCAATCCGGTTTCATCTTCCATCATCAATCAACATATACACTTACTTTCCTTTCAGTGTAGGGATTACTGTATCCGAGAAGGTGTCCAGCCGGACATCTCCTTCCTGACAGACTCATCAATTTATCAATCCCTTAACCCATGGACTGATCAATTACACACATTAATAACTATATGACCATAATGAATTATACTCCTGATAATTCATTACTATAGCATTAACTAAGGAGAACTCATGACTTGTTACCCTTAAATAACAACATCATATCACAGCCATAGTGTCAGGTCTGGGATCCCTGCCCCAGATCCTGAGTTGCCCTTGTATTCACTGACTATCTTTCAGGTACAGTCATACCTGTGCCGGTCGAGCACAGCTGTGGTGGCCATCCACCATTACACTTTCCCACAGCTACTGTGGGTCCCGTGTACCTTGCCCCGTGACGACTTAAGTCACGTCATCCAATGTAGCAAACCTCTAGACTCCACTACCAAACTCTGGACTCCACCTTTTTTTTGGGGGGGGATTATTCCTCTCATATACTACCTACTTCACGGCAGTACTCCAAGTACTCCATGAACCGAGTCAGGGTTCCAGAAGAGTAGAATATTAGAGACAGAAACGGTTAGGTTCACACCTCGATCTATCTAGACACCATCGGCTTCGAATTACAGAGTGCCGCATCACCCTCGATCGGGTATGTTCACTTCATCGGATATGCACGATTGCATTGGGTCGGACCTATTACCTATCGGGTTGGGCGTACCGGCCTACCTCCCAGTCAGCTACCTAGACAAACGTATGATGGAACAAGCACGGTCATGCTAGTGGACGGACATGACAACAAGCAGTAACAATAGTATCATGAATACCTTCCTATCAACTGTTATCCTACCGATGCAACACCATTCGGCTTACGCGGAATAACACTACTATCTGCACACAGCAAATACACCACTGCTGATCTCACCTTGATTCCTCGAAACATCACCATCACTGATAGAACAATTAAGTTACCATTCTAATGTCACGAAGCACATTACACATCTCTAATAATAAGCTCTACCTTATCATTTACAGCGTCTAGCATGTTGATGTAATGACTGACAAACTGTCGCCTTGCCTGCGTAATTAATAAACCCAACCAGTAACTGCTACACACTGTAAAGCACATCGTTCGGCCTAGTTTATTTACACACCACTCGCTGTGGAATACGGCTTGTTCCGTCAGGTACCACATACATCGCTGATCGATAAAGCCTACTTAAATATGCAAACCGCCAACGGTAACGGATAACGCTACGCGCCAACTCAATTTTGCGACGGCAATTAATTCATTCCGGGAACTCAGCACGGCATCACGACAACAGTTAAATAATAGAATAAGTATTCAACTAACCTGTGATTGAAGAATCACAAACTTGACTGCAGATGTCCGCACTGGCCGCGAATATTGACATCAAAATTACATCAGCCTGTTGGCTGCGATCTGCCTACGCTGAGGTTTGGTGGGCGACTGCTCACGACAAAGTCAGTGCGCCTTCCACTCGCCTACCCGGGCCGCGTGACTTTCATGATTCACGGAGAAACCCAGAGTTACGATATGTTCTCTCAACCCCGTGCTGCATGAAGCACCCGTGAACTTAGAGCTCTTTCCCACGTACGCACTTGCGGGAACATTCTAGATTCTCCTATAAATAACTAGAATAGCTCCGCCCCCGCACTATTTTCTAGGGGACATCCCCTAGTAATTGACATTAAATTCAAGGGAGACCAACGCCTCGCACTCCCTTCAAAGGGCTATTATGCAGAGATCTGCCGATCTGTAGCCGTTTCGTCACAGTATGTATGTATGTATGTATGTATGTATGTATGTATGTATGTATGTATGTATGTATGTATGTATGTATGTATGTATGTATGTATGTATGTATGTATGTATGTATGTATGTATGTATGTATGTATGTATGTATGTATGTATGTATGTATGTATGTATGTATGTATGTATGTATGTATGTATGTATGTATGTATGTATGTATGTATGTATGTATGTATGTATGTATGTATGTATGCATGCATGCATGTATGTATGTATGTATGTATGTATGTATGTATGTATGTATGTATGTATGTATGTATGTATGTACGTACGTACGTATGTATGTACGTATGTACGTATGTACGTATGTATGTATGTATGTATGTATGTATGTATGAATGTATGTATGTATGTATGTATGTATGTATGTATGTGTGTATGTATGTATGTATGTATGTATGTATATGAAAATGGGCAAAGGCTGCTGGAGCATTGCACCAGTAATGACCTATGTATTACAAACTCCTTTTTTAAAACAAAAGAGATGCATAAGGTCACATGGAAACATCCAAGATCCGGCCATTGGCACCAGCTGGACTTCATCATCACACGGAGACAACATCTGAACCATATATTATTGACTCGTAGTTACCACAGTGCTGGCTGTGATACGGATCATTCTTTGGTTGTTGCAAGGGTTAGACTGAGACCAAAGAGAATCTACACAGCTAAACACAAATCTAGCCTCAGGATTAATATTATTAACACTCATGATCCTGAAAAGTGCTTTCAGTTTCAACAGCAACTTGAAGACGCTTTCACTGATACACCAGAAAATTGTACAGTAAATGAAAAGTGGGGTCAAATTAAGGAAACTCATTATAAAACTGCCGTAGGGGTTTACGGCACTGTGGATCATAAGAGGCAGGACTGGTTTGCGGCCAACAGCGAGACTCTGCAGCCCTTGATTGATAAGAAGAAGAAAGCTCTCTTAAGAAACAAGGAAAGACCAACGCGTAACACTCTGAGTGAGCTTAGGCAAGCTAGGAAGGATGTGCAAAAGGCTGCCAGGCAGTGTGCAAATGATTATTGGATCAAGTTATGTGAGTCCATTCAAATCGCAAGTGATAAGGGAGACATAAGAAGCATGTATGAAGGAATAAAGAAAGCCTGTGGTCCAGTGATCAAAGAAGTGCACCATTGAAAACCTTGACTGGAGAAATCATCACTGATAAGAAACAGCAGATGGACAGATGGGTAGAGCACTATTTGGAGCTTTACTCAAAGTGAGACCAAACTAGCGGATGATGCCCTCAACGCCATAGAGGCTCTACCAACTCTTGACCACCTGGACACACTTCCCACCATAACAGAAGTTAAGTGTGCTATAAATGAACTTGCATCTGGCAAGGCTCCAGGTAAGGATGGGATTCCAATAGAGGTTATCAGGAGTGGGCAAGACACACTCACTATACAGATCCACCAGCTAATAGAGCTATGCTGGCGTGAAGGACAAGTCCCACAGGATTTCAAAGATTCAAGCATCATAACCCTGTACAAGAACAAGGGCGATCGGAGCGACTGCAACAACTATAGGGGTATCTCACTTCTGTGTATTGTTGGAAAAGTATTTGCCAGAATTGTTCTGCGCAGACTTCAAGTCCTAGGAGATCAAGTCTACCCCGAATCACAGTGTGGCTTTCGACAGAACCGGTCTACCACTGATATGATATTCTCATTGCGACAAATGCAAGAAAAATGCCGTGAACAGAATCAACCACTGTTTATTGCCTTCATCGACCTCACAAAGGCATTTGATATGGTCAGTCGTGAGGGTCTGTACAAGGCACTAAAGAAGATTGGCTGCCCACCAACTCTTCTGTCCATTGTGGAATCGTTCCACACAGGCATGAAGGGTATAATCAAGTTTGATGGTGCAACTTCTGAAGAATTTGAAATCAAGAGTGGAGTTAAGCAAGGTTGTGTACTAGCTCCCACCCTCTTTGGAATATACTTTTCACTTCTACTGAAATATGCATTTCATGATCAGGATGTGGTATATACATTCACTCACGCTCAGATGGTGGCCTCTACAATGCTCAGAGATTGAAGGCTAAGACCAAAATTAGGAGGGTACTGATCAGAGAGTTGCTTTTTGCAGATGATGCTGCAGTTACGACCCACTCTGAGGAAGAATTGCAATGTCTACTATCTGCATTCTCCAATGCTTGTTCTGAATTTGGTTTAACAATTAGCAAAAAGAAGACACAGATTATGTCACAAGGTGCACATGGGGTACCATCAATCTTTATTGACGACACCGAACTAGAGATAGTAGATCATTTTACATATCTAGGATCAGTGGTAAATAGCAAATTATCCATAGATCAGGAAATCAACATCCGGATTGGTAAGGCAGCAACAACAATGAACAGGTTAAGAAAAAGAGTCTGGGAGAACAGGAAGCTTACTGCCAAAACAAAAGTCCTTGTCTATCAAGCCTGTGTCCTTAGTACTCTTCTCTATGGCAGTGAAACCTGGACAACTTACTCACACCAAGAGAACAACTTAAACAGCTTTCATATGTGTCTGCGAAGAATTCTTGGTATTAAGTGGCAAGACAAAATCACAAATACTGAAGTATTGGAAAGATCAGGTTGTGTGACAGTTTATTCCATGCTCAGTCTTCGTAGACTTAGATGGATAGGACATCTTAGGAGGATGGATGATGGTAGAATACCAAAGGATATCTTTTTTGGTGAATTACAGATGGGTAAGAGATCTCAGGGTCGGCCTCTACTACGATACAAAGATGTGTGTAAGCGGGACATGATTGATACAGGCATTGATAATGCACATTGGGAGCAAGTCGCCGCTGAACGTGTTGCATGGAGGGCAAATATCAGAAATGGAATAAAGTCAAAGGAGAAAATTATTGCAGAAAAGTCACACACCAAGCGTTTGAGACGTAAGATGGTGCATGATGGTGGAAATGACCACGTGTTCACATGCACCCACTGTGAACGGACATTTACAGCGCAAATTGGCCTTATCAGTCACCGCCATAGTTAAAAGTTATTATGCCTTTTTAAAGCACAAACTATCGTCTGTCAAGACGGCAAGGTGCCAATGGATGAATGAATGATGTATGTATTTATGTATGTATGTATGTATGTATGTATGTATGTATGTATGTATGTATGTATGTATGTATGTATGTATGTATGTATGTATGTATGTATGTATGTATGTATGTATGTGTGTATGTATGTATGTATGTATGTATGTATGTATGTATGTATGTATGTATGTATGTATGTATGTATTATGTATGTGTGTATGAATGTATTTGTGTGTGTATATGAATGTATGTGTGTATGTAGGTGTGTGCATATGTAGGTGTGTATGTAGGTGTGTGTGTATCTATGCATATGTGCATGCGTATATGTGTGTTTGTATGTGTGTTTGTATGTTTGCATCCATTCATTCACGCACGCATGCGTTTCATACATACACACTTTACTTTTACAAACATAACTTAAGATGAGGCTATGAGAAGTAATAAAGCAGTTGTTAAACCAAATGGAAATCAGAACACTAAGGCAACCAGAATCATGATATTACCAACTCTATAGAAATGAACAAGTAGCAAGTAGCAATGGGACATCAGAGGCTGAAATGTCACGTTTAATAAACTGAAAATAAGATATATTGATAAATTTAACAGAGGAACTGGTAAAATGACAGCTAATCATTTGCTCCATGCTTGTCCAACATATGCAGAACTGAAACAACTATTGTGGCCTACATCTGTCATATTTAACTTCAAACTCCATAGAGATGTCCACAAACGTGCGAAAGAACCTCTCCGTTGCTCTAATCCGCACTATTTTCATAAGCCGTACCATTTTCCTGCCCTAAGCCGCACCATTCTCGTGTCCTACGTCGCACCATTTCCCTTTGCTAAATCGTATTATTTCGAGAACCGCTTTTTGTGACAGTATATATCGATAGGGTCATGTGTGTACTAATAAACTCTTTACTAGCGATAGGGTCATGTGTGTAATAATAAACTATTTACTATTCGTTGGAAATAAATTCAATAGGCTCTCATAGAATTAGCTTTGAGAAGCAGATTGTATGATACACTAGACGCTATAACAATGGAAGCTATTATGGGATCACACTAATGCCTAAAATAACAAACTGTGAGAACATACCTTCCATAAAACACAAAAAGCAATATCGCTAAATTAGTGACGGATTTCAGCTTGATTGTTGTGTTAGTGCGGAGAGTGATATATGTGATTCATTTCCCAGCCAATGTAAATCACTCTCACGTTTGACTTGATGAAATAACGGCACATCCACTCCCAGATTCTAATAAAATATTGTTGATAGCTCCGAATGAGAGAGCTCTTCTAAATATTGTAACCAACGGCTCTGAAAAATACATACATACATAGAGATCGAGGCTGTGTGTCACAGGACAGGCTTATGTAGTGGCCACTTGGGAAATAAAGAGATCTCCAGATATCTTGCCTTGGTCTGAAGGCTGCATTTGTTGGATCGGAAAGATTGAAAGGACAATTTGTGATGCTAGAAACGGGTAGATACTGGACGACAATTGATGTGTGGTAGGAAAATGTGATAGGATATGGGTGTGGGGATAACATAATGAAACGAGTAACTATGGAGACGGCTGGCAAGTGCATTGAGTGGGGCAGATATAATGTATCAGGCTACATGTGTGGAAATAAATTATCCGGATTAAAAGATTCCAATTGAAACAAAGGCTGTTCTGTCTGTCCGTCTGTCCGTCTGTCCGTCTGTCTGTCTGTCTGTCTGTGTAATCTTACCATATGTCTGTCTTTCTATCTACCCCCTTCCCCTCTTCTGCTTGTATTTATTTGAACCTGTCTGAGTGCGTTATTATCTGTATGTCTAATTATATGTCTAGCTACATGTACGTTTTGTCTGTTTTGATGTTTGACTGTTTCTCTGTGAGTTTTTGTGTCTATATAGTTTACAATGTGTATGGTTATTTATCTATTTATTTATTTATTTATTTATTTTTGAATCTTCATTGGCAAAGTCAAAGATAATGAAAATAAGCCAAGAAAATGAGAGCCCATAGCGGCGTCTCACTTCAAGAGATGAAATCCAACTAAGCATAAGGTAGCGATACAGACACAGATGGAGGAACGTAAACATAATTTAAGATAATAATACAGAAGGCAAAAGAAGCTTCCACTAAGAAATATGTGAAAGCCAAAGAGACAAGTACCAAGCTTAAAATACAACTGTAAAGGGAAATAAAATTCGCACTGCTGTAATACGATGACGCGTCAAATGAAAAACTTAACTGTTTTTTTTTTTCGTGTATATATTCTTAAAATGTAAAAAGAAATGTATCATTTCTCGATGTAGTGAACACTGTGTTCAATGCAAGTCCGCCAGAGAAGATTGTTCATTAATAAAAAAAATGTTCTTGTTCACGTATGCTGTACCTCTTAATCGGACCGAACAGTTTGTCATAGAAGTCACGCCATATTAAAATTGCATACTCCACTCATGCACTTGTGGACTGACAGGCATGCATCACCATGCTGGACCTTCATTCGCCGATGAATTTCTATTCGTTTCACCCCTTCACTGATTAATTTACAAAAACGGATAACAGAAGGCTGCTTCTCTTTGGTGTATGTGAAAATTAGGACGGTCATCTGTAACCTAACCTTAAGACGTCACCGTGTCCTTCTGCGCCTTAATGTGGCGTGCTAAGCACTCTTGACATCCTTAACAACAATATTGACAGTTTACAAGCCAATGGCATGGTTATTGTAATTTATATGGCACTTTTAAGGTTTTCATTTAACTCCCCCTCGTATATTTGAAACCATGGGAAAAGATTAACACAATGACAAGCAAACAACAAACATTCATTAACTACTGCCTGCGCACAATGAAAAGATTAAAATGGTGTTAGGAAAAGTTAGTTGCATGTCCTCTATAGGCCGTTGCAGTTAAACCCCCAGTATTATTTGGTTATTTGTGATTTCTTGGCAAGTTTACGTTCAGTAGTTTGCCATCGATTTCAGAACGGCACTCATACCATTGTATGAACACCAGCGCAAAGTAACCTGCTTCTAAATCGCCCAAAGATGTGATTGGACCACGGTACGCGGGATTACCAACTGCTTAACTCCTGGCCCCAGTGAAAGCTAAAATGGTATAACACAATCATTAATAAGAAGCTTGACGAGATAACTGAACTGATTACATTGATTCGAGAGATGGTAGTGGGAGGAGGGGGGGGGGGTGACCAAGGATAGGACAGACATTGAGAAAACCTAATAAGAGTGAACACTGAAATTACTTTCTCTGGATCCATGTGCAAAAGAAATAGAGGAAACCTTAAAGGAGAGATATACGGGCAGAGATAAATAGTAAGAGCGGACACGAAGAGAGCTGTAATAGGTAGCAAAGGATAGGACGAGTTGAGTTGAGTTAAGAATCGACATCACTGCACTCAGGACATTCCCATACGTGCTCCATCCCATCGTTCAACAGCCAGCGAAGAGTCATACTACCAATCGTCCCTACCGCTATCTGATTAAAAGTTCTCCTTGTCTTCCCTCTCAGTTTAGAAATTCTTCCAGAACCCCTGCCGATCCCCCGCAATGTCTTTCTTTCCACATATGCGTTCTCAATCTGTTGCACCGCCTTCACAAACTGGTCACACAAGCGCACGACCACCTCCCCTGATCCATAGGCAATCTACCACCATGAGGTGCATTCCCTGTTAGCCTATGAGCCTGTTCATTCCCCCCTCACCCCTGCATGGCCCGGGCAAAATATCCATACAATTCTCACAATATATGACCTCTGAAGCAACTATAGCTATTCTACACGAAACATTCCTTTCTCCGCCTTACTATGCATACTATCTGAGTCCGTAATTAATAAAATTTGTGTTGCAGTAGTCTCCTCCAGAGATCTCATGAGATCTCAGGGTCGGCCTCTACTACGATACAAAGATGTATGTAAGCGGGACATGATTGATATAGGCATTGATAATGCACATTGGGAGCACGTCGCCGCTGAACGTGATGCATGGAGGACAACTATCAGAAATGGAATAAAGACAAAGGAGAAAATGATTGCAGATAAAGCACTCACAGAGCGTGAGAGACGTAAGATGGTGCAAAATGGTGGAAGTGACCACGTTTTCACATGCACCTACTGTGGGCAAACATTTGCAGCAAGAATTGGCCTTACCAGCCACACTCGCCACCGCCATGGATCGTAGTTATTAAGCCTTTTTGAAGCACAGTGTACCAAACTATCGTCTGTCAAGACGGAAAGGTGCCAATGAGTCTCCTCCAGCCATCGGAATGCCGCTGTTACTGCTTCCACCTCCATTCTCATGCTGGAAGCCGTAGTTTCATATGCCAGACTCTCCTTTTTCAAGACTCGTCCATTAGCCTTTGATAGGACGAATTAGCATGTATCCGCACGTGTCAATTCATGTCTTTACACTCTCCTGTGCCATGACAAAAGGTTGTCCAAAACATTTTATGATTGTCTTCATCTGTCACTCTGTCCATATATTTTTTCAGTGGTCTCAAAATGTTCCAGTTTTTCTATTTTCTCAGAATCTTATCAAACATTACGACTTCTTATTTCTGATGTCTGTTTGTAAGATGTCTTTTTGTCTTAGCTTTTATTCGTAACACATAGATAATTTGGCTGTCAAAGAAAAGTTTATAGCATTCTTCAGCAAGTTCGAAGTGTTGAAGTCTACAATGCTTGATTGTATTTATTTGTTTATTTATTTATTTATTTATTTATTTATTTTTTGAGGGGGAAAGGGGGGAAGGGGAGGGGGAATAGGGGAGAGAAGAGAGAAATTGTTTACTATAAAACATGATACATAGACAGCCACATATTAGAACCGCTTTAATGTATCATGCAAGAATATGTTTCTGAACTCCCAAAGACAAGGATCTAATGCATCACATATTAATTTTATACAATGCGGTGTTTGTTGTTCTATTCTGTTTTCTTTTAAATTTCCGCTTTACATCCTCCATCTGAAGTTAACGTGTATTTAAAATGTTGTTGCGTGTACTTTACAGGACGCTGTAATCAGCCTCAGGATGTATTGGATTTTTCTGATTTACTAAACTATTTTTACGTGCAACAGTTTCCCATTGCATTCTGAACGACCAACGACTCATACACCGGTGGCTGAGTTCGAACCTTAATCTCTAAACCGCAGACATCGACAGACACATACAAACATATACATATAAACACACACACACACACACACACACACACACACACACACACACACACATATGAAGGCGTTATCATACATTTTGAAAATATTTGGTGACAGATTGCTTTTCATTGATTTCCAACAGTTGAGTCGTCGGTCAAAAGGTAGTTAAGTTATATTATGACCACAAGCCACAATACCCGACATATTTTCTGTATGCTACATTATATTAAAGGACACTTTTACATGTTTTGATGAGTATAGGGCAAATGGTGCTAGCCTAATCATTGTATACAGCAATCGACACTCGACAAATGATATGGCTAATATCAAGAGGTCACGTTTACTTTCTTTTACATTTTCTGGTACCCATTTAAAACTGCCTTGACCTGACAGTCGATGTCAGTTAACATATATGTTTTTTTTTTTTCAATATAACTCAGATGGAATTTGATCACATAATCACCGGACCGGCAGGCAAGCGCGCTACCAACTAAGCCACCGATTCCCCTCTACATAAAATTAATACATGGAAAGAATTTGTTTAGACTCCCTGACGGGTATTAAGTATATGCTGCTTGCCCCGTATCTTTATAAATCATTCAGCACTGGTCAATATCACACCGGTGGCTGTTAATTCCCAGCCTGTGTTTCATTGTTCTTCTAATCCAGTGGTTCTCAACCCGTGGGGAATTCCCACAGGGGGGGGGGGGATTTAAAGGTTTCCAGGGGGTCGGGAAGGGGGAATTAAGATTATTTCCAGATCTCGTTGATACAAGAACTGATTACTTTATATTGTTTATCCCTCCATACTTTACAGTTCTGTACTTCTCGCTCTTCTGATATTCGTTTTAAAACGTAAGCAGACCCGAAAATCACGTTTTATGTAGACGTCTAGTCTAGAATTGTTCCATCATGTGTTAGTAAATTTAGCTTCCATTTTTACGTATACTGTGCAAAGAAAGGTGGGGGGGGGGGGAGATTTATAGGGAGGAAATATGAAAGAAAGGGATGGCATTCTGAACATATGGTGAAGGGTGCATTTACCAAAAAAGGTTGAGAACCACTGTTCTAATCATTATAGCTGTGCTTACTTACCTTGTCAGGACATGAGCATAGTATTTAATGTTCCAGTCTTAAGTGTCTATATGTATATCATTAGCCTCAGTGCACTGTAAGGACATGAGCTTGGTATTTCATGCTCCAATCTTAAGTGTCTGTATGTATATCATTAGCATCAGTGCACTGTAAGGTCAAACTGTCTCAATCTTCAAGTACGTCATATACCGAATTGTCTAGTGTTCAGTTATCTTGTTTATATTTAGAGGCAATGTTATTTTTTATTCCCATGTCACTATTCTATTAATTGTTGTTTCACATTGTCACGTCGACATAACTGTTTATGATAAGCCAACGCGACTTTTTTGTGATTGATGTGATGGACTTTCTTATCCAGCTGGGCAAGGACGTTTAGAACAAGTATGTCATCAGTACAGTTTTATCATTTGCTATATGCTGTAAGTGGACTTCATCATTTTAAATGGAAGCACGTTATTTGTCTGTCCTATTAAGCGTGCCATATTCGAAGAAGCTGGCTTTCCCTCGGTTTAATCCCAGAATGGGTATGACATAGCTCAGAAAGAATTACAGATGTCAAGTACAGGGCGTTCTCAGTGACTTGTCACAAGCTGGTACAGATAAAAGTCACCTAGTAGAAAGAAAATCTAATAGCGGTTTTGAACAGCTGAATTGGATTCCCATTATCATTTTTTTCCCCTGCCAACTGGTACGGGCGTTTATGTCTCTTCACCAGATTCGGATCTTACGATGTTTCTGAATCAACTCTGCTGATGATATATCTCAATAAACACCACCATAGCCCATCTAGCATAATTTATCTCGGTTTATATCTGTCTCTTTTCCCACTGACCTTTCCAGTCGTCATAATGTTTTTCAATCCCTCTCTTCTCATTACACGAGAAAAGAATGCTGTGTGTCTTTTTCTTATAATTGCATGCATGTTCTACTCTCATTATGCTCTTTCAAGCAATCGATTTTAGTTAGCCTGGCAGTCCAAGGTATTTGCAAAATTCATCTCAGAATGATATATCCATGTTTCCAAACTCTTCCTAATGTGTTCAGTTATTCGCTGTATACAGCCAACAAGTTCTCTATAATATTTTAGTACCCACTTCGTCATCATCAAGTGCACTGCCAGCTGGCGCAGGCATTCATGTCTCTCAACAGATCCCGGTCTTTGGTGTTCTGGATCAACTCTGCTGATGATATTCCTCCACGCCACCGTCTCAGTCCATCCAGCATCGTCTTTCTTGATATGCCCCTGCTTCTCTTTCCCTTGATCGTTCTATTCGTCATGATGTTCTCCAATGCTTCTCTTCTCATCACATGATCAAAGAAACCTGTTTGTCTCATTCTTATTGCTCAATATAGTGTTCTAGTTTTATTAGCCTCTTTCAGATAGTCGTTGTTAGTTACTCTGGCAATCCAAGAAATTCGCAACATTCGTCTCTATAACAACATCTCTGTTGCTTCTAAGTTCTGTTTAATGTGTTCGGTTACATTCCAAGGTTCACTGCCATACAGCAAAACAGCTTTTATATACCATTTCGGCACTCTCTTACTAAGTGACTTATTGTGTAAGATACCTTTCATTTTCTTAAATGCAGCTTGTCTATTATGTTCTTAATCTCTGTTGTGCATCTTCTATTTAATGTTTCAATTGCCCCTAGGTATTTGAAATTATCCATTTAGTTAAGAATTTTCCCTTCTATTTACATTTTGCATTTTGCTGTCACTTGTTTCTTTGATATCACCATTGGTACCGTTTTCTTGATATTCGAAGATAGTCCTCTCTGTGATTACAATGTCCAACAATTGGTTTAGATCTTTTTCAGTTTCTGCTATCAATACTGTGTCATGTGCATAGCGTAGATTTTTTAAACGAGAGCTGCCAGTCTCTCTGGTCTAGAGGTTACACGACTTTCTCAGTAATCTCGTATACTCTCGTAAGTAACATGACGTTGCGCGAGAATCGGTAGCGGTTCTCTCCGCGTCGGTAACTTAGGGGTATGTGAGCCGGTTGCTCAGAAAGCAATGGCAAACTACTGAGCGTAATCTTCCTAGGAAATCAACAATCAGCTGAAAGATGCTGATGTTGACAGCGATGTCCTGTAAAGGATATGCGAAGAAAAAAAATTCCCAAATCACCGGCCGCTTAGTGTTCCTGACCTCTCGTTGATCTCTCGCATTATTACTTGGAAATAGAGATAGAAGAGTTCCGTTGATAATACACATTCCTATCGTACTCCTTTTTAACTTTATTCGTTCATAATTGCTCTCTTTATTTCCCATGTTAATTGCTGCTACTTTATTCCAGTAAATAGTCTTTATTATTCTGAGATATTTCCCACCAATGTTGATATCGTCTAGCATTTTAATAGATTCAACGTGTTTTACTTTAACAAATATCTTGGTGTAATCTATGAAGCACAAATACATATCTTCCTGTGTCTCTTTTGATCTTACTATCCGTGTTCTTAATGTGTATACTGCAATGTCTGTACCTTTCCCTTCCACATATCCATACTGTTATTTACCAGTTTCTATTTTGTTTCCTTCTCGTACTTCTTATTATACTTCTGAGTCAAAGCTGACATGGTTTATGAGGTTATTTGTACGAACATTCTTCACATTCACTTGCTCCTGGTCGTGTTGGTATATTTATAAATACTGATTGTAGATCAACTAGGGTTAGACTTAAATTGTACGAAGACACAGATTATGGTCGTCACTAGGAAAGAGGAAATAATGAAATGTAAAGTACGCGTCATCATCAGCATCATCATCATCATCATCATCATCATCATCATCATCATCATCATCATCATCATCATCATCATCATCATTATCATTATCATCATCATCATCATCATCATAATCCTCAACTTCTGCCGTCAAGCGTCGTGCGGAGGAATAATTTGCGTTCCAGCGCCCGGTGAGCAGCACTGAATAGTGTCATTCCGTGTGATTGTACAATGTCCTTGATGTCGTTAATCCATTTTCTTCTTGGACGTCCTCTTTGTGTAGTCGCAGATGATCTTTGATGTAAGGCCAATGATGGTAGTTGATGGTTTTTGCATTCTAACGACTTGGCCATGCCACTTGATCTTCTGTCTTTCAATAAATGTGGCACAAATGGTTCTGATAACAGCATTTCTTACTCGGTCTCGGATTGTTAAGTTGGCAGCTCTCCTCAGACATCTCATCTCGCAGATATTTATTTTGCGAAAGTGTGATCTCGATAAAGTCCAAGTTTGAGATTGGTAGCACAGGGTTGGTGTGAAAATGCTGTTTATCATCTTTCGTTTTGTGGACATGGGTATATTTGGAAGTTTCAGTAAAGGTGATAGTTGATATGTAAGTGCACTAGCTTTTTGACATATGATTTCTATTTCTCTGTCCAATCAGCCATCTTCTGTAATCATATTTCCAAGATATTTGAATTCTTTAACTTCTTTCAGAGTCGTGCAATTTATCTGCATACTTAATGGCCCGGCGATCTGCTAACTTGCATTCCTTCAGTTTTTGCTGTATTTATACTCATATTGTATCTGCTGCATGTTGAAATCAGATTATTAATATGATTTTGTGGTCTGCCCTTATCGCTGTAAAACAGGCTTTGAAGCAAATAGAAGTTCATTTATTTCCTGTGGATCAGTTGTTTCATCTGGAGTAAAGAGTTCTAAATTATTTGAAACTAAATGTCAAGACGTGCTTCTTTGGATATTCTGTCCAAGTAGACATTAAATAGCAGAGGAGAGAGCACACATCCCTGTCTCACTCCTGTATTGACTGTGAACATATCTGATATACCTTCTTGTGTTCTTACTGCACTTCAGCTCGAGTGGTACACGTCTATGATGTTTTCTAGCAATTGCCCTTGAATCTCATTGTCTACAAGGATGGTCCATAATATGTATCTGGCTTCTCCATCGAAAGCCTCTTCCTGATCTACAAATACGATGTTCTTCTGATCACTATATTCGATAGTTTTTTTTACACATATTTGTCTAAGTGTAATAGTGCATCAGTGCAATATTTATCTTTCCGAAAACCGAATTGTACTTTGCTTAACTGTTGATTAATTATATTTCAGCAACATCTTAAATGCAGCTTCCTTCTTCGAAGATGAAATCATCAACTGCCTTCTTCAAGTTCCCACTAATGATACACTTGATGACCTGCCAACCATAGTGGAAGTAAACAAAGCCATCCAGCAACTCTCCAGCTGCAAGGCACCTGGTCCTGACCTCCAGCAGAGATATACAAGGCAGGTGGGCCGGTCCTAACAGAGCAGCTTCACCAAGCTTTTACAAACATATGGTTGAACGAGACCATACCACAAGATTTCAAGGACGCGTCAACAGTCCACCTTTACAAACGTAAAGAAAACCGCCAATCCCATGACAGCCACCGAGGCATCTCCTGGCTTTCAATTGCAGGGAAGATACTCGCCGGAATCCTTCTCAATCGCCCCATGGCCCATCTCGATCAAAGTCTTCTTCTTGAGAGTCAATGTGGCTTCAGAAAAGAACGAGGAACTGTTGACAAGATTTTCGCTGCAAGCCTGTTAGAGAAATGTCAGGAACAGAACTGCGACATGTTCTCCACTTTCATTGACCTTATCAAGCCTTTTGATACAGTCAGCAGAGAAGGACTGTGGAAGATTATGGCAAAATATGGCTGTCCACGAAAGTTTGTCCAAATAGTGCGGCTATTTCGTGATGGTATGCTGGCAAGAGTACATGAAAATGGTGAACTGTCTTAGCCCTTTCCTGTCACCAATGGGGTGAAGCAAGGATATGTCCTGGCACCAACACTGTTCAGCCTCATGTTTTCAGCTATGTTGACGAATGATTTGAGAACAACGACATTGAAATAGACATCAACTACCGCATGGATGGAAAGTTATTCAATCTCAGAAGGCTGAAAGCTAAAACAAAAATTAACAGCGACACCGTCAGAGAGCTCCTGTTTGCTGATGATTGCGCTCTATATGCCAACTCAGAGGCAGACATGCAACACAATGTTTCAGCTTTCTCACATGCCTGTGCCAACTTTGGGCTCAATATCAACTTGGAGAAGACTGTAGTTATGTACCAGCCAGCTCCAGGGAATAATCACACTGTGCCGAATATCAAAGTGAATGGTCATAGACTAAGTGTTGTGGACAAATTCACATATCTTGGCAGCACTGTGTCACAAGCTGCCACAATTGATGACGAAGTGAATGCAAGAATCTCCAAGGCCAGCGCGGCCTTTGGCAGACTGTACAAGAATGTATGGGACAGAAATGGAATAAGTCCTGCAAACAAAGCTGAAAGTCTACAAAGCAGTTGTATTATCCACACTGCTATATGCTTGTGAAACATGGACTGTTTATCAGCGACATGCTAAACAATTAAACCAATTTCACACACTCTGCCTTAAGGAAGCTACTGAAGATTAAATGGCAAGGCAAGATCCCAGACAATGAAGTCCTAAAAAGAGCGTCCATGCCCAGTATCCGCACTCTACTAATGAAGAATCAGATTCGCTGGGCTGGTCACTTAACTCGCATGCCAAATCACAGGCTCCCGAAACGAATGTTTTACGGCGAGTTGCGTTGTGGTAAACGCTCCCAAGGCGGCCAGAGGAAACGCTTTAAAGACACTCTGAAAATCTCACTGCATGCTTTTGGAATTCATCATAACACATGGGAGACTGAAGCCAGATACCGAAATTCGTGGCGTGCGACATTACGCAAGGATGCAATCACTTGTGAGGCAACCAGGACTGCCAGAGCTGTGACGAAAAGGCAGGACAGAAAAACCACTGCAGGAAATCCTCCTCCAGAAACGTCAAACATTCTTTGTCTACATTGCCAAAGAACATTTCGAACCAAAATAGGCCTTATCAGCCATCGTAGAACTCACGGTTCCATACTTTCAACACCACTGGATTCACTGAATGGTCACCATCACTCTTGATGGACAAACAGCATGTTCAACTGTGGGTCTAGCTCTTTGTTCCAATAGTTTTGCATACATTTTCCCTATATGGCTCAGGAGTGATATACCTCTGTATGTTTCGCACACTCTCATATTGCCTTTCTTTTTCCATATTGGTACTATTATTGCCTGTTGCCAATCATCTGGGACTTTTCTTTCTTCCTATGCTATATTAAAAAGTCTTGTGAGCCATTAACTCCTGTTTTCCCTCAGGTCTAAATAGCTTCTGTGGTTATTCCATCTGGACACGGTGATTTGTTTTAGGACTTTTCTGTATAACTGCTTTGACTTCTGCAGGTATGAAATTTGGTTCTTGTTGTCCATGGCTTTTAGGCACAAAAGTGAGGGTTTCTATGTTATGTGTGGGATTAAATAGTTCTTGAAATAGTCTTTCTTGTGGATTAATTATTGGTATACCTCTTTTGCTGTTTATGATGGTGGTTGTATTGTATCGTGCATCTCTGTTTCTCATTGTATTGACACGTTTATAAATTTTCTTGGGTAGTCTTTGCTAAGGGTCGCCATCTGTTCACCTTATATTCTCCAGGATTCATCTTTAGATGCTCTAATTGTTCCTTTGGCATTTCGTCGTACTATTCTATAAGTAACATAGTCTTGTTCAGATTTAGTTGTGATCCATTTTTTGAACGCTACCTTCTTTGTGAATATGCTAACTTTAACTTCGTTGTTCTACCAAGCTGTTCTTAATCATTTGTCCTGCCTTACTTTCTTTATACACGTAAATGGGAATATTATTAAACATGTGAATCGGTACAATTATCTATGAAAAGGCATACATCTGATGGGAGATGCCTTGAAGAGATTAGAACAAGAATTGCCATGGCGAAAGTAGTCTTTTGCAAGGTGAAAAACATACTGGCCAATAAAATAATATGTCACTTGCAACGAGAAAAGGAATGTTGAGTCGTTACATAGAATCTGTGCTTTTGTATGGAAGTGAGGCGTGGACAATGAGCAAACATGCTGAAACACATCTGATGGCTGTGAGAATGTGGTTTCTGAAGAAAATGCAAAGAATACCATATACAGACAGAAACACCAATGACCAAATCCTACAAGAAACTAATTAAAATCGTAAGCTGATTATAGAAATTAGACATAGACAGTCAAAATTTTTGTCACGTTATGAGAAGAAATAAATTGGAGAACCTGGTGAAAACAAGCAAGATCGAGGGTAAGAGAACAAAGGGAAAGCAGAAAAGTAAATACCTGAATGTCTTGCCCATGTGGCATGGTCACGACAGGAACACTGAGCTGATCCACGACTCTGGTGAACGAGTGAGATGGTGACACATGACTGCCCAAGCTTATCGACATGGCGCATGATGATGATGATGATGATGTTGATGATGATGATGATGATGATGATTTAACTTTACTGTTGGGTTTGCAAGGTTTTAAAATGTTTTTGCCTGGAAAATACGCTAATGAGACATGACCCAGGTGTCCTGTTATTTTCCCGAGAGGAGATTGGAATCAACAAGCACATCTTTAAACTTATTATCTGTTGGGATTATTGACTGACTTTGGTCTACACTCCTCTCTTCTGTCTTCCCTTCCATATATCTATTTCTTTCTCTCTCTCTATTATTCCCTCAACACATACTCCGACAACAGTTCCTTTCAACGATAAGATAAAAGATTTATTAATAAAAACTATGTCTGGTGTATGTATGGATATTGTCTATGTAGTTGGTATGTTCTCTAGTGTGTGCTGCCAGATAAGATGTTGATAGATAGTCTCCGTGTCTTCTCTCGTCTCTTCTCTCGGCTAAAGTACAGGACGGTACATAGATACAACAGAACGGTCTCACCCTGACAGCTCCGCCTGCTTGAGTCTGTAGATATATCCGTTTTTTGTAATGAAAAATGTTCACCACTGTATGAATGTATTTAACCCGATCACCATATGCTGTCAGCTTAAACTGAATGTTCTTTATTATCTTATAGCGTTCTTAATTCCATCCTGGAAAACACGTCGAGTTTCTAGTATTCTCTATTTTTGTCCGGTAAAAGTTCTACACTGGATAGTTCTTAATTGGTATAGGCACTTTGTATGCACCTTGCAACTCTTCGATACTGAGTCCTTTGGGTTTTTTCTATTAGTTTAAATTATCTCTATTTTCCGTTCTCTGTCCTCCTTACGATGACAATTCTTTTCTTTCCTTTCTTATGCACAAGTGTCGTGCTTTATTACTTTAAAGTGCTTTCTTGTGGGTTATCAACACTGAGTGATCTTGACCACAGCCATCTGTGTGATATCTTAGTTGATAAGTCTCGCACTGGTATGGGAACCTGTGTGATATACATTTAATAATGAGATCTGTGTCTGCTTCCTCTTCTCTCCTATGTGAGTGTCTTTTCCTCCAGCCGAAATGAAAAGGCTTCCGAAAAAACCCACTCTGACATAGGATAGAAGATTCACCTAACGTCTATACTATTCCTACTAATAGAAAGCAATGTTAAATGCTATTCACTCACATCTATATTCCTCTAAACTATACTCTAATATACCTTATTTAGGCATCTATGTTCCTGGAATCGAAAAAACACTTAGCGAATAACACACTACTATCCCCTCTTTCCATCATTAGGGACGTGTATTTCTATTCCCACTCAAGAACATATATCCTTCAGTTCAGTTTGAAACACACACTAAACTTACACAAAGAAGTGGACACTCTTTATAGGTCATTTATGCCGCATAGTCCTTGACCTTGCTTGACACCTCAAGTTCCTACTTCATTATCACAGTTAGTGGAAAATTACAGATCTGAAACTTTTCCATTATTCATACATTCAGACCGCAATATGCTATCCAATAATGCTGTCTGCCTTTGTCGCAAACCAATTTTTCCACGCGACAGGTTACCTGTGCTGTAAGCGGCCCCTTCTGTCTTGACCCATAAACACCTGTGCCTGGTCACTCCGTTGTTTGTTACCCTTACTGCTTCGTTTGTTAACCCTTCTTCTACCTGGTTAGTCGGTGTATACAGTCGTCTATCTGGGAATCATTAACTCTCAGTATTCCACGACACCAGGCAAACACAGTTCCTGAAATAAAACATCTAGACATAAATTTTACGATCTATTCACCTAAATAACGGAATACCACTGCTAGGTATTATTTATGTGTGGATGGCGGTTTTCATGTCATAATCTGTGCCCGTTTACAGTAGTTATTCTTCCTCTTCTTCGTTTCACTTTCGAAGAAAATGCTCCAAATATAATTATTTACTTCAAAGATAAGTCCTCCCGACTTCAGCCTGCATTTGTTTCAGGTTTAATTCATATAAGCATTTTGCATCTAAGGTAACGTTTCTTTAAAGTGCCCTCTCAAGATTCGAATGTCGGGTCAGGATAACGAAATATAACTGTATAATTCGCAGTTTTGTAATGGGTAGACACTTATCTTAGCGCAGTATTTGTGTAGTTAAATTCTCTCTGTGCTATATGATAGCTCCGCTGTGGAGAGATAAGAATAGAACAGTAACGAGATAGACCCATGGAAGTGTCCCTAATACCGCAGCCATTTGTACATAGAAATACGCTAGTTGCATGTCCTTTGCAGGACGTCGCAATCCAACCCGGCTTGTATTGGCTGTTTGAGATGTACAAGCTCGTATATTCTGTAGTTTGCCAATGTCTTCTGAACGGCCGACGTCTCATACCATTGAAATCTCGCCAGAGGCTGATGTCGAAATGTCAGGCAATTTTTAACTGTTGTATTAATTCCTGAGCCACAAACATCGACAATTGTCATACTGGTAGGTCAAATAAATGCAGGCCTTTAGGTGCTTGTGACAAAGCATGACTTAAACCTTTCTATCACCAAATTTGTGCTTCATAGATTATACCAAGGCATTTTATTAAAGTAAAACATGACGAACTAATTAAAGTGTTCGAAGGTATCAACATCGATGAGAATTATCTCGGAATAATTAAAATAATTTTAAAAAAAAATTCCTTATTACTGGAACCAAGTAGCAGCAATTAAAATGTGAAATAAAGAGGTCAGTTATGAACAAATAAAGCTAGGAGTAAGACAGGGATGTGCTTTGTCACCAGATCTCTTCTCCCTCTATAGCGAAGAAATAATGAGAGAGATCAAAGAGAGGCCAGGAATGCTAATCCGGGGTTATAATATAAATAATATACGCCAAGGGGATGACACAAATAATGCAAAAGATCTACAATTGTTGGGCATTGTGGTAACAGAGAGTGCACAGAAATGACCCTTTTTGAATATCAAGAAAACAGTAACAATTGTTATATCAAAGAAAAAGGCGACACCAGCATGTGAAATTGAAATATTATGGACAATTCTTGACTAAGTGGATAATTTTAAATACCTAGGGGCATTATAACATCAGACGGAAGGTGCACAACAGAGATTATGAAACGAATAGGGCAAGTAAAAGCTGCATCTGGTGTAATATAAATTATGAGACCTATGGTGCTATCTCAAGTGTTTGATACGAATTTTGTCCGTATTCCGTAGTTGTAGGTTCATGTGTATGATAAACAGGATTATTGAAGACACATTTTTGGAGTGTCTAGTTGGTCATGCGTCGAAGTACACTTGTTCCTGCAGCGAGGCGCTGTTGCCATTTGGAGGTGACAGGTTCGAATCCCGGTCGGTAACTACAGCTTTCAAATTTCATGTTGTCTATTGGGTCCTCTAGTCTATACTTCCTTCTTCTCCTTCTGTGAGTACCAACCAATACTATGTGTGTTTATTTATGTAAATGTCTCAGTGGCCTCAACGGGTTCCCCAATTGATTCTCTGTGTAATACATGTACAGCATTAGAACTGACCAATCATTTCTCTTCTTTAATGTTTGTTAATATTTTCGACACCGTATTACGGTCCGTTGTGTTTGTGTGTTCGTTATTTGACCTTTGTTGGTTTAATATAAAATATGAGAACTATGGTGCTATCTCAATGGTTTGATACGAATTCTGTCTATATTCCATAGTTCTAGGTTCATGTGTATGATAGACATGACTAATGAAGACACGTATTTTGGAGTGTCTAGTTGGTTACGCGTCGAAGTACACTTGTTCCAGCAGCGAGGCGCTGTCGTCATTTGGAGGTGACAAGTTCTAATCCCGATCAGTAACTATAGCTTTCAAACGTTATGTTGTCTAATACTTCCTCTAGTCTCTACTTACTTCGTCTTCTCCTGTGAGCGCTAAACAATACTATGTGTGTTTATTTATAAAATGAACAGTATCTTATGCATAAAGTCACTATCTTTGCATGTAAGAAAGAGAGTGCTGAAGTGCTATACAGAACCTGTTTTTCTGTATGAAAGTGAATCTTGGAATGTAAATGAACAAATTATGATGAACTTGGAAGCAACAGAGATGTGGTTCCTAAGACGAATGTTGCGAAGTCTTGGACTGCCAGAGTAACTAACAATTATTGCCTGAACGAGGCTAATGAAACTAAAACAGTTTATACAACAATACGAAAGGAACAAACAGCCTGCCTTGGTCATGTTATTAGAAGAGAGTCATTGGAGAATATCGTGACGACTTGAAAGATCGAGGGGGAAGAAATGCAGAGGCCGACCAAGAGAAATGATGCTGGATGGAATGAGATAGTCGCATGGAAGAATATCAACAACAGAGTTGATCCAGGACACAAAAGACCGAGATATGTGGAGAGACATGAACGCCTACGCCAGCTGGCATGACTTGATGGTCACCAAATAATAATGTAATAGTGTATTAGGTCTCTCCACTACTGTATAATTTACTGTATTAAAGTACGCTGTACTGTCTACTAGCATTGACAAACACATCTTATTGCGTGTTTTAGATGTACGTGGTACTGTATCATAGTCCACCGGACATGTGCAAAGCACAAGCAAATACGAAGTGCTTTTAGTTGCAAAAGCTTGAAAAGTGATTTCAGACTTTTTATTTCATGAGTCTGATGAAACCAATAAGGATGTCTTCAAAACGCAAACACATTATCTATTTCATTGTGATTGAATGTGAGTAGGGGTAGCACACTGGATAGCACGCTTGCCTGTCGACACAGTTGCCATGTATTCGAATCCTCCATCTAGGCGGAATTAATTTTTACCTGGCTTGGGTTCCCATGTCTACACAGCTTAAACTGTGTACCAGGATATTTTCTGCGTAGTGAAAACGTCAGTATGATTTTGACCACATCACACATCGAGTCCCGATAGGTCTATACAAATACATATTAGATGCATACCCTTTACGGGACGCAGCAATCAATCCCAGAACTATTTGGCTGTTCGTGATTACTGGGCAAATTTATGTTCAGTAGTTTGCCATTGCTTTCTGAATGACCCGCACTCATACCATTATATAAAAAACCAACGGTCTTCTGCCAAATCGCCCACAGCTGTGTTTTCGAAAAGCGGTAAGCGGGATTGCGAATTGCATCCGTAACCCCGTCGTCATCACGGAGACGGCTACATACATAGATAACCTCATATACCCAACACTTCTGCAGACTTAGAAATTGGTCCTTTACTTTAATGTTATCGTGGTTGAACAGACCAGAATATCTCTTGCAAACACAAGCAGTAACTAGGTTCAGATTTATGACATTCCCGTATAGTTTTTAATTTAATGAAATTGCCCAAAAACTGTTGTATGTACTATTTTTTTCCACAATGTTACAACATGCCTTGAGCAACAATATGGCTCGCAAATTGTCGCTCCTGATTTCTTTTCTAATCTCCTCAAATTGGCATAATCATGGCCTCGTGCACATCCGAGGCCTTTACGTTTTTGTCCGTTCATATTAATAATACAAACTTCTCAATCTGCAGTTGCAATGTGTGTGCCCTAGGTTAAATCAATTCTGTCGTGATACCGATGTGGTCAGCTAGCTATTACTGTTATTTTTCCATTTCTCTCTGCCTTTATCGATTCTTGCAATGGCCCAATTTTTTTTGTTAATTTGGGTATTACTATTATCTTAACTCTGCCTTCTTTGCAGATAAGATGGTCTTTTTTGGGTTACAATATCATTTCTTCAGAAGTACCGCTTGCTCTGAAATTCATGTCATTTATTTTCACTGTCTAAAATATCCATTAGCTAATAATGGGGAGACACTGCCATTATCCATCTATTTATCGACATGTTTAAACCTTTTCAGGTTTGCCTTTTCTGCCTTGCATTAAATGCATTAAATCTCGGGAAGAGCAAATTGACTAGAAAATGTCGTTCTGCTTTGTTTGAGTCCCCGCCTCACTTACAGAAAAATGTTGACTCATTTATGTTTATTGTACATATTTATAAATTCCAGACATGTTTGCAAAAGCTAATAGTGGCTGAAGTAATGCCCGGAAGAAAAAGTAAGAACATTCACAAACCATTATGACATTGTAGAATATGGTGATAAACCCATATCTTCCAACGGAACAAGTTGTTGTTTTCTTTTATTTTATTTTACGAGCTCAATGTTCCCCAGGGGCAAGAGTCACCCCGTGAAGTTCTAAGTCCCCGTGTGTCATTCGGATGACCATTTCTGTTGGTTACCTAGGTTAGGTGCGTAATATGGTTGTGTCAATGGACCTAACTTTCGCCAACTGACTTTTCCCTAGAGAAATATGCAGTGCCAGTTGTATAGAGCTGGGTCACAGTGTTTAAATTCGTCCAGAGCCACTTTTGTGTTTTGGTATTTATGCTACAAAAGGTCCACAACAGAAGATGAACATTGTCGTAACAGATAGTGCCATCCATCGTGCCATGCCGATAAGTGTGGGCGGTCATGTTTTGCCATCTCACTCGATCACCAGAGTCGTGGATCAGCTCCGTGTTTCTGTCTCGTCCATGCCATGTGGCCAAGCCATCCAACTATTTAATTCTTGGTCTCCTCCCTTCGATCTTGCCAGTTGTCACCAAGTTCTCCAATTCATTTCTTCTCATAACATGTCCCAAAAATTTTGACTGTCTACGTCTAATGTCTCTAATCAGTTTACGATCTTCATTTGTTTCTTGTAGGAATTGTTCATTGGTTTTTCTGTCTGTCCACGGTATTCTTTGCATTTTCCGCAGAAAGCACATTTTCACAGCCATCAGATGTTTTTCAGCTTATCTGCTCATTGTCCACGCTTCACATCCATATAAAAGTACAGGTTCTATATAGCACTTCAACACTCTTCTTCTCGTTTCAATTGATATCTTTTTATTGGTCAGTATGTTTTTCATCTTGCAAAAGGCTACCTTCGCCAATGCAATTCTTGTTCTAATCTTTTCAAGGCATCTCCCAGCAGATGTTATGACTGTTCCGAGATAACTGTACCGATTCACAGATAGTGCAAAGAATTGATTTACCTTGAATATTAAGACAATAGAAACAATGATTATATCAACAATCAAACAAACATTCCTCTGGAGTGCGATATAGAAATAAAAGGACAAATGCTTAAAAGAGTTTTAAAATTCAAATACGTGAGAACAAACATAATATCAGTTGAAAGTGTCATGACACATTAAAAGTCGAATGGCCAAACAAAGGCTGCATTTATGAACAAGTAAAGCTTCTTATATAATATGTCACTGTAATTTAATGTAAGAAACAAAATACTGAAACAGTGTACGGAATCTGTTCTGCTAAATGGCAGCGAATCATGAACGGTGAATTTACATATTAGAAAGTGCTTGGAGACAACGGACTGTGTGGTTTCTGTGACCAATGTTGCGAACACCATGTACTGCCAGAGTAACAACAAAAGACTAGAAAGGCTAATGAACGTTTAATATTATACATTAACTGTAAGAGAGAGAGAGAGAGAGAGAGAGAGAGAGAGAGGAGAGAGAGAGAGAGAGAGAGAGAGAGAGAGAGAGAGAGAGACCTTTGGTCATAAAAAGAGAAGAGAGGCATTGTAAGACATCGTGAAGACTAGAAAGAACAAATGTAGAAGTGGTAGAGGCATTGTAGAATGTTTATTTATACCATCCAACACGGGGATTGTGTTATTAGCTATATAAAGTTTATATTTGGTTGTTTACGGTTTGCAGCATTCAAATAGTACATGTTACTTTCATTGTCACATTTTAAAAGAGGCATGTATTATTTAGATTACACAGCAATGAAATCATGTCTGCATTATCCGCCATGCCAATGCTGTGCAGAAGTGTTTCTCAACATTTCTGTAGTCATGACGGACTTGTAAAGTAGCCAAACAACTTGGGATTCACCGCCGCTTTTGTTTGATCAAAACTGAATATCTAAATTTATGTAATAATGACCCTGCATTTGACTCTTTCATTTATAGAGAATGAATAATTACACATATAAGATCAAAGGCCACCCCATTCTATTCTGGATGTGTTTATATATGTGTTTTGTATGTATATAGATGATCGTAGATGCCAAGATTGGGGGAGGTGGGGTGGGCGGGGGGGGGGGGGACGTTATGAGGAAACAAACACTTGACAACGTAGGGACAATTTACAAGCGTTATTGAAAAATAGCAAGGAAAGATACAGGAATAAATACATGGATGGCTCGCATACATTTCAAAATCGGGACCACCATGCAGACCTGATCTAAGACTCTAGTGATCGTGAGAAATGGCGAACTATGAACTCCAAAGTTTATGGTCATAGCACTCGATGAAGCTATACACAGGAATAACGGCGGTAAGGTGGTGTTTGTCCATCAAGAATGATGATGACCATTCATTTCATACAGTGGGGTTGAAAGTTTGCAGCCGTGAGTTCTAAAATGGGTGGTAAGGCCTATTATGGCTCGAAATCTTCTTTGACAATGTGGGCAAAGAATGCTTGACGTTTCGGGAGGAGGATCTCCTGTAGTGGTTTTTCTGTTCAGTCTTCTTTTCACAGCTATTGCATTCCTGTTTGCTTCACAAGTGAATACACCCTTGCGTAATGATGTACGCTACGAATTTCGGTTTTTGGCAACAGTCTCCCAAGTGTTGTGATGAATTTCAAAAGCCATTAGTGTTGCTTGGCGTACTTGCCAAGACAATGTTTCCGTGTCAAACTCTATGCCAAGACAATGATTCAGAGTCGGTCTGTATTCCAAGGCAATGATTCGGTGTCAACCTCTATGCTAAGGCAATGATTCGCTGTCAATCTCCATGTAAAGACAGTGATTCGGTGTCAATATAGATACCAAGCAATCTCCATGCCAAGACACTGATTAGCTGTCAACTCCATAACAAGACAATGTTTCGGTGTCAATCTCCATGTCAAGATAATGAATCGTTGTCAATCTCCATGCCAAAACACTGACTGGGTGTCAATCGTCATGTGAAGACAATGATTCGGTGTCAACCTCTATGCCAAGGCAATGATTTGCTGTCAATCGCCATGTAAAGACAGTTATTCACTGTCAATATCCATGTCAAGACAAGACAATGATTCGATTTCAATTGCTATGTCAGTACAATGATTTGATGTCAATCGCAATGTAAAGACACTGATTCAGTGTCAATTGCCATGCCAAGGCAATGATTCCGGCTCAATCTAGATGCCAAGACAATAATTCGGTGTCAATCTCAATATCAAGACAATGATTCGGTGTCAATCTCCATGTCAAGATAATGAATCTGTGTCAATATAGATGTCAAAACGATGATTCGGTGTCAATATCCATGTCGCGACAATGATTCGGTGTCAATCTTCATGTCAAGACAATATATCGGTGTCAATCTCCATGTCAAAACAATGTTTCTATGTGAATCTTCACGCCAAGACAATGATTATGTGTCAATTTCCATGTCAAGACAACGATGCTGTGTCAATCTCCATGCCAAGATAATGGCTCTGTGTTAGTCTCCATCACAGAAACACATATTGTTTCCAGCAAAAACATCTCTCGATTTAACCAGGTTTCACAAAAATGGATATAGATAATTATCAGACTGTTCGATACATTATCTGAGAATGAAAGATGACAAGGAAGGGAACTGATCACCGCATCTTATATGTATGAGTCAGGTCTTAGTCAGATATAACTGAGCTACCGTAATGACAGCAGACGGTACTACCTGCTTTCTGTTAGCGCCTAATGTTGGGCGGCGCTAACCAAACCCAACACCCCACATTGTGCCAAAGGTTTCGGAAGGAAGAGCGCAACTGGGACGGTACAAGCCTTATCCTGATGCGAGGAAATGCAACCTAAAGACAATATGTCATGGCAGGGCAGACCAATCCCTAAGCCTTGGTTGGTATCTGGTCTAAGATCGAAGCTCCGACAGTCAGGCTGTTAGAGCATTGCTTCGCTGATCCGGCAGCTTCGGCAGTTTGTCTTGTTCCAGGTATATTGCTGTTATCTTTCCTCTGGAGTGAACTAGACATGCCGAGAGAGGGATCATGCTGCATGGGCAACATATGGTCTCTATATTTTAGCCCATGCTTTGTGCTATGGAGAGGTAACTCAATTCCTGGCCTTAACCGGTCTCCGAATCAAAGCGAGAGGTAGCAGTTACGGGTTATAAGTCCTTGTTAAATGGCGTAGACATGGGACGCCACGGGTTGCGTCTGACGGTGGGAAACACCTACAGGTGATCAGTTACCGCCCGACTCAAGCTGTGCAGCCCTCGGCCAATAGGGTGCTAATCCTTCACAGACTGAATGCTTCAGTGGGTGCTTGGGGCTAGGCCAAAGTCCGAATCTCAGGCTGTAAAATCAATGCACTAAGTATTACTAAAATTCAATAGAAACCTCAAGTTACGGCATGCACGCTGGAACGTAAGAACCATGTGTCCAGGATTTTCCACTGACCTGATGAATATTGAGGATGTGAGAAGAACGGCAGTGATTGATGCCGAACTTAGTAGTCTTAACATTGATATTACTGGCCTGCAGGAGACTCGCCTCGCTGAGGAAGGGTTACTCAGGGAAAACAATTACACCTTTTTGGAAGGGTAGAGAGCAGGCATCTTTGGACCCATTAGGGATACACAAAGTGGAGAGTGGAAAAGAAGAAATAACAAAGACATTTATGATCTGTTTAAGTCCCCGCTAATCACTGGTATCGTGAAGGCTAATAGACTACAATGGCTGGGGCATATAGAAAGAATGGAAGATAATAGGGAAACAAAACTTGCTTACACTCAGGAAATAAATGATCGTAGACCCCGAGATAGACCAAGAAGATGGTGGAGAGATAATATATATACAGACCTTCAAGCATTTGGAATCAGTGACTGGCAAGAGAAGATCAAACAGAGAGACGAATGGAGACGGATTGTATCTGCAGCAAAGAACCTCAATGGCTCGGAACGCTGAAGAGAAGAAGAAGAAGAAGATAGCAGGCAGAAAAAAGGCAACATGGTGTGGGATTTGCAGTGAAGAATTCGACATTGGGAATGATTGAAATTCCAGCTGGAGGTAATGAAAGACTATTGTCATTGCGCTTGGCAACCTCTTGTGGTTTTGTCACCATTATCACTGCATATGCACAGACACTCACTTTCCCTGATGATACGAAGGATTCGTTCTATGATGATTTGGACTCCGTGATCAAGGCAGTTCCAAAATCCGACTACATTTATATGCTGGGCGATTTCAATGCTCGTGGGTGCAAGGACTCGAGTTCATGGCCATTACGACTTGGAAATACAACATCGGTCGCATAAATGAAAATGGGCAAAGGCTGATGAGTATTGCACCAGACATGACCTAATTATTACAACTCCTTTTTTTTAAAAAACAAAAGAGCTGCATAAGGTCACATGGAAACATCAAAGATCCGGCCATTGGCATCAGCTGGACCTCATCATCACACGGAGACAACATCTGAACCAAACACCATTAACTCGATGTTACCACAGTGCTGACTTTGATACGGATCATTCTTTGATTGTTGCAAGGGTTAGACTGAGACCAAAGAGAATCTACACAGCTAAACACAAATATAACCCCAAGATTAATATTATTAACACCACGATCCTGGAAAGTGCTTTGAGTTCCAACAGCAAATTGAAGACACTTTCACTGATACACCAGACATTTTTACAGCAAATGAAAAGCGAGGTAAACTTAAGGAATCTCTATATAAACCAGCGGTAGTGGTTTACGGCACTATGGATCATAAGAGGCAGGACTGGTTTGCGGCAAACTGCCAGACACTGCAGCCATCTTATATATAAATTAGGATCGTCTGTCTGTCTGTATGTATGTATCTATGTATGTCC